>CAKAEH010000931.1:0-114380 GCA_916381525.1 Cercopithifilaria johnstoni
TGAAATATTAGAATTGAAATAGTTCTTTTCATTTCTTAAAGAAATCTGTTTCTCTTATCAAAGTATTTTTTCTTCATTGAAACTACAAACTACCGTATTCTAAAATTTTGACACAATAACTTTTAGGAAAAATGAAATCTAACGATATGAAATTGAAATAGTGTCGTTGATATATGAAGAGAGAATAATTATTTATTGTTTTACTCATCTTTATTAAAAGACTATGCGGAATATATAAGTTAAATTTAATTGTAGAAAACTATTCATCTCGTAGTTGTCGAATGGAAGTTAATGAATTTCGCCTTTAGCAATCAAATTTGTTATGACAGTTTTTCAATTGCTACACGAAAGATTTAAAAAATAGCTTCACCTTATATCACATCTTCGTCATTTATCGACATGTTTTGAATAAAAAGATTTTGGCGAAATTCCTACAATCAGTGTACGGATATATATGATTACGGAAAATATATTTTATATCGAAATATTTTTCTTTCTCATTCAACATCACTCAGAAATGATTGCATGATATATTAGACGGATATTGGAAAGCATTGAAGAAAGCAAGTTTCGAGAGGAACACAGATGAAGAAGTTTCAGAAAACAAATAATAATAAAAGAATAGGAAAGAGAAGCCAAACACAATTCCCTCATTAGAAATAACAAATTTAAAATCTAATTAATGTCAGAAGCTTAAAACGCAACAAAATGATATTGCAATTTAAGCCATAAGAATTGATGAGAATATTTCAAAATGCAACTATGAGCACATCACTTACAAATAACTCTTCGTTAAATTGCAATTTCAAATTTTGTGTTAATTAATTAACAAAATTAATTAAATTACAAATTACAATAATGCAAACTAAAATATTTGAACATGCAATAAATAAGGAAGTTGAATTAAAGCAAATACGAAAGGAATTTCACTAAATGTTATTATCATATCACTCAATGATAAAATTGCTCAATGAAACGGAAGGAGAATATAACAAAAGGTAATCCTTATAAACAACAAATGTTATCGATATTTATAGTAATAGCGATAATAATAATAAATAATAATAATAATAATAATAATTGTAATAAATATGTCAAAGTACAAAAATTACGGAAGATGATGTAAACATGTATTAACTCCTAATGACTTATAAAGTAATTCCTAATGACTTATAAAATAGGTGGAAATTATGAAATACACCTAAATTTAAATAAATTTGAACTCAACGAAAACAATTTATATAAACAATTGCTGATCAATAAAAGATTATTTATCATAAAATTGATATTAACTGCAAAATATTTCTATTCAAATAACCACTAATAATTAAAAATTCGTTAATAATTAACGGAACAGCAACATAGGAAATGGAAATACAATACAAAATGCATAGAAAGAAATAGAAAATAATTAAAACAATAGTCAATTATACATGATGAATATATAATTGACAACAAATTAAAGTTGTGAAAATGCTAAATTCATGTGAAAAATTATATTTTGTGAATTTAAAATAGAATTACAAAAAAGCTCTGAATCAAATTTGTAGAAAGATTTATTTGAAGCATTAAAAATTGATATTAAAAATAATTACCAAAGCTTATCCATTTCCATTTCATCATCTATTTCATGTTGATATCTAATTTAGAAGATCTCTATTTCTCCTTATAGAAACTAACCTGGCTTATAACTCTCACTATAATCATCACCTTAGCTAATTCAAATTAATTTATTGGTTTAATTCCATTAAAATTAAACAGAAAAGAAGTGATATTTGTCATATTATCATCATTTTCGAAAGATCTGTAATATATCTCTCGTAAAAATTTTCAATATTTTATTGAATTATCTTTATTATCTTTACTATTTATTATTTTATTTATATTATTTATTATTAATTTCTTTATTATTTTCATTATTTCTTTATTTTAAATATTTTATTGAATTATCTTTCTTTATATCTTTATTGCCTTTCATAAAGTCTAATTTGATAATTCAGCCCTTACTTTTCTCATTTATTTTTTGCATAAATATTTTCCTTCCGTGCATTATTAGCTATTGCGTAATTATAAATAATTTTCTGATAGCGAAATTGGCTATTGCTAGCTATTGAGATATAAGTAAGCGGTTTGTTATAAACATACAACGTAGTATCATCATCCTAAATTGATAGCATGTGTTATGCCTTCAACTACTCAGATGAAGCAGGATCATTTGAAGATGATGATGCAATTTCCGGTATCTTTCATAGTTTTCAAAGTTTTAGCTTTTTGATGATAATTGATAAATTGTTTACAGGTCATTTTGACGTAATAGCATATTGCTGATAATTCTGATAATTTATATGTTGATATCATATTTCGGGAAAAATTCCTGAAAGAAATAACTTCTTCATGCACAATTTTGTTTTATAAAGAATACAAACTAGTATTCAAAAATTATGTTGAAAATTGTTGTTGTCTTTCTACGAAACGTTTCTCGCTTTTTAAAACATACACCAAATAAAATTCGTTGCTAACGGATTATGCAAAAACGGATGAACTCTTGCTATATATACATGTAAACCGGTTTGCAGTATTTCTAACAATCCGAAAATGACACCAATGCCTTCTGTATTTCACTAAAATGACAAAATTCATCCAATTTCTATTCTTTAATAATAAATGACGAAAAACAAATTGTGATATAGAATCAATCCCACAAGCGATATATATATATGTATAGACATCAAGAATTATATCAAAACATATCAGAAAAGAATTGAATTAATTTTAACAGGAAATATGATACTACAAGGCCTGATTGAAATGCCGTCAGCAATAACCTCCACTGTAGAACCGACCGGAAAACCGGAATTTGTATTAGCATTGAGTATTGTTTTGGTAATTTTCGTCATTATTCTCATTATTTCCATATTTCTTCTGTTATATTGTGTGCTCAAACGGCAAGGAGGAGGAAGAGCAGAACGAAGAAAGCATGACGATTATGAACGAAGACGACAGGTAAGTATACCTGATGGCTTCCGAAATTCTAATACGATAATAATTAAGCAGAAAACAAGAGATTAAAAGAATTTTTTCGCATATCATAACATGACAAATATGAAT
This sequence comes from Cercopithifilaria johnstoni, assembly GCA_916381525.1. Lineage (NCBI taxonomy): Eukaryota > Metazoa > Nematoda > Chromadorea > Rhabditida > Onchocercidae > Cercopithifilaria > Cercopithifilaria johnstoni. Next base: position 3,109 of record CAKAEH010000931.1, read on the forward strand.
AATTTTTATTGCGAAAACTTTTCGTAAATTATTGTTCAGCATTTATGATTTCTTATTTCAATTTTGACAGTAACTAAGATTGGAAAAAATCTTTTTTGAGATTTCAAAAAGATTGTTGTTGTTTAAGCATAGAATGCGACCAAAGACGATCGTGACAGATTTAGCAAGAAAAGCAAAAGTATCAGAAATTGCAGCCAGTATTGAAGCAGCTGTAAAATCAGCCGAAAGTTCATCACAATTACCGAAGCCATCGAAACAAACACCATCATTGACTGCACCACCGCAGTCTTCAGCTGTACTACCAAAGCCAAAATCGATATCAAAAAAATTACCGCGAACAATACCACATACGCAATCGGAAACTGCGGTAATTAATTGTGATTTTCGTTGAAATTTCTGCTTCCTTACTATGATACAAAAATTAGAAAGCGATAATGATACTACTGGAAGTTTTGCCTTTTTGTTTCATTTTATTTTGTCACTTCTTATAAGAATTATCGTAAATTTTATTTTAATATTTTTTCAGATGAAATTTACTTTGGTAAATTATATTTAAAACAAAATATATTTACTATTACAGTCTTTAGTATTGCTTTTTTTAAGGTAGAAGCACCATCAGTATTTATGAACCAAACATTTGTAAATCGTTGGCATGGTCCATGGCAACAGATAGACTATGAACCATCCGATTTTTCATATGAATTGGAATCGGATAGTATTAATGATGATATTTGCTTGCGTCCATTATGAATAATTTTTTGTTATAATCATTATTTATCGTTATTACAATTATGATTAATGGTTAATATGATTTTAAATTGTAAAATTTAGATTATAGTAGATATTACCTTGATAATTTTCATATACCTTATCTTCCTTTTTTGTTCACATACTCTTTCAAGTTATGAGAATAAATAAATCGATTGCTAATGATAGTTTAACAGAGTGCAATTAAGATAAAAATGTCAGCGGATCTTCATGACATATTATCATTATATAATGTATGCAACCGGAATACATTCATGCTTGGTAAATGAAATCAGTCAATGGTAATTCATTCGTAAGCTAACAATCATCGAAAATATTAACTGTACCACGATAACTCGGTCATTCTAAATCTTAATATGAAATGAGGTATAAATTGAAAATAGCTTTATAAGATATGAAAGTTGTGCTTTCTTTTTCATGTAAGTTTCACTCTTTCTCCTCTTCCCCTCAAATTCTTGAAGAATGCTAATTTCGACAAAACCTTTAATTGGCGCATCTCTCTCTCTCTCTCTCCCTATTTTCATTTTCCCTTTGCAAAATCTTTCAAATTTTTAAAGGATCACATATTTATTATAGATCTCGAACACAGTACAAAACAGTATGCACGACAGCGCTTCTGAAACAATTAACATTCTGGAAAAGAAAAATGGAAATTGGCACATTTTGAGAAAACAAGGATGCGCTATTTGCTAGGGCAATAATTTTAACCAAATAACAAAATGGGAAATTTGTATGCGACAAATGAGCTTTTTGTATTTTTAATCTGTTAAAAGAAAAAAGTCCGATGAAAATACGGTGCACTCAATGCGCATCCAATCGGTGAATAAACAAATGTAACGAACCTCATTGATCCCATATCCGTGATACTCCAAAAGAATTCTCTTAAAATCTCTTCCATTCTAGGGATGACGAATGCTTCTTTCTCACATGCTCAATTTTAGAAACTTTAGAGAAAAAAAACATCAAAGATGAATTTTATGAGGAATATGAACCGTATTTTCCCGTAACACACCTTTTTTTCAAAAACAGTGTAACAAATTAATAAAAGCACAACCTTGAATAAGTGTAATGAGTGGGTAAAAGGTAATGAAATACGAATTAGAACAATGATATGCTTCATTTCTTCAATTGAAGCTTTTTTTCGAAATACCAAAGTTTCATGTTACTGTTTGCATGAAACAGAATCCTACGATACATTAGTTCTGCGCAACTCTGATTTCACAGGTACCATATTCTCCAAAAGAATACCGTTTTGTGAACGAAAAAAAAATGAGAAATTCCACAATACTACCAAAATTTTCCCTCTAGTGATAAAGTAATGTACCTTTTCGAATTTCTGCTCTCTCATTTAAATAATTCAAAAAACTGACTGTTTGCAGTTTTCTGAAATTTTCAAGAGCTTAAAAATCTTCCCTCTTTGTACTCTTGGTAAATCAAATTATAGCAAAAAAAACGCTTTAGAAACTGATTTCGTCGAAAAATGCATTAAAACAAAATAAAAACTAATATAATAGCTGCGTAAGATAAAAAAAATGGTATTATATCAATTAATCACAATATATGAAAAAATAGAGCTGCACAAATATCAGAAACATGCATTCGGTTAAATCATAAAATTAACCAAAGATTCGATGATTTCTTTTGCTTCAAACAAAACGAAAATACGATTGATTTAGTCTGTAGTTTGTTACCAACAAGCTTGTATTCATCGTGAAGTATTTCATCATTATATTAGCTCGATTATCCCATCAAGTTTGGATAAAAGTAACGGAATTGCATATCAAAGATGAGCACATAACCTCATCTAAATTTTTCAAAGCGGCTTTAAAGCTTTTTTCCAAGTAAGCTTTCAAAATTTGGCTATATAAAATTAAATGGACTAAAATTTCGACATCGTACTGAATAAAATTTTTTATAAAACAGAAAACTTCATAAGAAAATCCTTTAAAAGAAAATTCTTTATATAATCAAGCAAAATGAGGTTTAAAAAACTTGTGCTCGTGATGGCACCCAAGCATGCGGTCGTGACTGCTCCGCAATAACGTTTAGGACACGACGTACGAGATCTTCGAATGTTTGACCACTTACAACAGCTAAAACAAAAAATTGTGCATTGAGAAAGAATAGACTGATCTTATTTACTATCATTACAATAACAGTGATATACTACTCGAAAAAAATGAGAAGAACTAAGTTATCGTTTGAAAAAAAATGTGAAAGAGGGAAATTGGAATCATAATTCGTTGATGGATCAATTAGATAATACAAAAATGAACATTCACCAGTGAACAAATCTCCAAAGTTTTGTTCCGTTCTCTGACATCGCTGATATACAGTATGAGCATCATCTTCATTTATCGAATGATCCCATTCCCTATAAGAACTTGCAAGTATTTGCTAAATTAGATCTTGCTATCTAGATCAAGAAATTCAGAAGTTCTTAACTAATAGATGAACTAAAAGCAATGTTTTAATTGAAATCCTCAGTCACTGCATGACCGAGTCCGGCATAAAATTTACAGTATTAACATAATAGCACGGCATACAGTATAAAATACTACGAAAAATCTTACTGGTTGATAAATTACTTACATAATTTGATGAGGTGACTGCGGTTTCACGAAGACTGCTATTGGGTATATGTTAGCAATAGATTGCAATCTACGGATAGCATTCCCACTTACATCGAGAATACAATGTCGGCCCTACAATAAACATTACAAAGTTAATTCCTTACTGTGGAGAAATGATACGATCAAATTAGATAATTGATATAATTTTTATCGTTAAAAATAAGTAATTCTCAATGTTTATTATATCCCGAATATAATTCATAGCTCAATCACGGCCATTCATTTGGATTCACAAGAATCTAATGATTTCACGATTACCAAAATGCCACAGCACAAAATTCTCAAATATTCTTCGAAAGCTCACATACCATTTCTGCAACTTCACGAACGGAATTAATGCTCGTGCCATAAAGATTATCTTGAAATTGTCCTGCTTCGATAAACTGATTATTTCGAACATCTTCTTGCATTTGTTCTTTTGAAACAAAATGATAATCACGGCCATCTACTTCATTCGGTTTCGGAGGTCTGCTCGTATCTGTAATACCTTACTTTTATAATTCAAAATAAAACAATTCAATAGCCGATTAAAACATAAAAATTGCTCCGTATGCTATGGATTCTTTTGATGAAAAGTATTCATGTTGAAAAACAATAACATACGCGGGACGCAACTACTAAATCGATCTCGATCACGAAGTACCAGTTCATCATTGATACGATCTTTCATTGCTCCAAGAATAATAACTGGACGTGGGTAATTTACTGAAATGAGGAAAATCTATGAAAACGAATTTGAAATCATTAAAGTACAATAAATTTACCTATGAAGAATGATTTAATAATGGTTTGAAGCATGAAGCTTTATGTATTTAAATAATGAAATCTTCGATTACATAGCCTTTTTAGTACCAATAACTGGAATGGAATAGCGAAGTTTCGCTACACCAACAGGAATTCACCAACAGCGGTAAGAAATAGAACGTAGACAACAAGAGAAATGGTTACTTTGTTGACGTTCCACTGTGACATATGACATGATCGGATCTTCACTTGCACCAACTAAAATATAGTAATAAAACTATTTTAAAAAGCAATTACTATTTTATAAACTCGAATCGAAATAACTCAGCATTTCCAAATCGAACAAAAATGTCATCTTCCGTGTATGAAACTTCTACACTTCAAATTAGAAAAAAAAGACATAAACCGCAGTTTCGTGATTAAAGAGCACAACATAAAGTAATTGTATTAAGTGGTTCATGTATATTAGATTTTCAACTTTCTACAGTTTTTCTTCTTTCAGTTAAGAAAACATTACGAATTAGTAAATCATGTTAAACATGTAAAATAAAACAAGATAACGCACGCATCACACACAAAAAACTTACAGTAATCACTATCGCTTGTGGTGTATGATGTATAAGTTGTACCATCTGAGGAAATCTTATAGTGATGTGACGAATAAAAAAATTTCATGGTGATATGACCATTACATCACATTTCATGTAAATGTGAATAACAGCCGAAACTTTTGCAATCACGTATTTAAAAGCGTCAAGAAAAGCAGATTAGTTAAACCAAAAATTGCAGTAAACTTACGCTCATTATCAGTAAATTCGTTAAGCTTATCGGTACTCTTAACGAATGGGAATTTACGCGAGAATGACAGCTGTGAACGTGAACCACGACGTCCATCCATACCACGAGGAAGACTTTGACTACCAGCATTAAAATTCACCTAAAAATCGCTGAAGTTTGAAATGACGATTTCTGAAGAAATATTTCGCATCCACAAAAGATCCCATGCATAATTTATGATATTAAAGACATTAATGTTGAAAAATGAAACCTTCTTATTCTAATTTGAGCACTTTTAGCTTATTCCGATTTGAGCATTTTTTTGAAAAGCAATCCTTACCCATGCAAATAAAAGAACTCAATAAGTTAAAATTTATTACATAATATAATAAAATACGGAAAAGAACTCAACTCCTCAAACTCTGATCATTTTCATGAATCCTCAGTTAACAATTATAAAAAAAAAAAAACAAATTATTTACAAAAAATAAGTTTAAAATCGAGAGAAATGGTAGCACTGTCAATGAAAATAAACCATTAAAGACTTTTCAGAAAATACACAAATACAAACGTCCGTAAACGAATTTCGTGTAAAACCACCCTTTACCTGTTTTCTCCGTTGCCGTTCCTTCTTTTCAACTCTCTTCTTGGATGGAATAATCCCTTCCATACCCTCTTCACCGCTTTCTGTAACTAATCGTGCTGTCCACCAGTCATCGTCCGCAACGTTCGTAACATGTAAAATATCACCATAAAAGAAAGGTAAAGCACGATGTGGAACACCTGCCTCACGTGCTGGATCGTAGTCAAACATGGCTCTGTAAAAATTGAAGCCATGAGTTAACTTCATATCCCAGAAAATGAAAATTCATTAGAGATATATTCTAATAGTACCTGACGAAAAGCTCTTTACGTGAAGGACCAAAAGTTACCGCCCCACCGCTCATCAAATCTCGACGAAGTTGCTCAATTTTAGCCTCAAATTGTCCATACTCTGCAATAATGAGAGAAACAAATTACTCGGGCAAGTTATCCACTTAATTTGAAAAACATTACAAATGTGAAATAATTTCGAAAATAGTTCAATTATTTAATGCATTATCACTTATGGATCGCATTTTTAGCAAGAATTTTCGAAGGTTATGATACCTTGTGGTCGATATTGTAACGTTAAGGACACAGGATTAATAGCTTCCTTTAATGCACGAGCTGCTTCAGCATGGGTTGCATTTCGCAAATTGACACCGTTTACTTGCAATAACACATCACCCTAAAATTGCAAGATATTCGAAATCATATAATAACACAAGAAATGCTCAAATTCTCAAGAGTACATTAAGTATGTAGCACGTGCTTTACGATAAAATACGAAATTTTAATCTGCTTAAAATAACATACCTTTCTTACATTCCCAGAAAGATCAGCCACACCACCAGGCAAAACATAGCTGATATAAATCGGTTCACCATCTTCCCCACCAACGATGTTAAAACCTAATCCTTGCATTCCACGATTAAGGTGCACGACACGTGGACCTAACGGTAGTTCTTGCTGTGCTATTGTATGAAATGATTGTTGCGTATCAAATGAATCGTGCTGTAGCGAAGCAGCTGAAAGAAAAAATTTTATTTAAGAATATCTGCAGCACACTGTCATATAACAAAAATACCAAGATATTAACCGTTTTAGTAGTCTATTTAGTAAATAAACCAATCACGTTATGGACGATTCAGATCATATCTGACAATATCTTCTTGAACTATCCTCAGCAAAATATTTTTATTTCCATGCTACTCGGGAAAAAGTACTCATTCTCAAAAGCAATAGGTATATTTAAGGATGATATCAGATGAATATTTAAAACGCAAATTGCATATCTTGAAGAGCGATACTTCAATAGTACTACTTGAAAGTAGTCATAATCGTTAATTTGATCTATTCAATGGCATATAATAAGATCGGAAGATATACAAGCTTACCGGAACGAGCAGGAGTGGGTGGAGCAATAAATGAACGATTACCACTTTCATCAAAAATTGGTAATAGCTCTGGATGCGGGTTTTTTAAATAGACCAGCATTACTTTAGGAGCCGTCTGTTTCAACGTATTCACAGCAAAATCATGAGTAACATTTTCCAGAATTACATCATCAACCTTAAAAGTAGGCTGTTTTGTAATTTTAGGGATAATGAAAACGCTTTAGTTACAAATATAAGATTGCCGTTTGGTATTAATCTATAAAAAGTGAAAAGGATGTTGTCTCAGACCTTATAAATAATTAAATTATTTCCATTAAATATCGATGTGTTATTTATAAATTAAACCTTTACAATTTCAAAGCCAAGCTTTCATGTAAAAATATTACATCTGCCAAAATATATATTACATATAATATTAAATCTGCCAAAATAATAACATGAGAAATTATAAACCAACTTGGTCTTAAATATACCAAAGAAAATCAGAAGGAGCTGGATTACTTCCAGGATATAGATCGAGGTTAAACGGTGATTATGTTAATTAATCAAATGCACTTGAATAAAATGAAAAATATTTCAGAGAGTGGTAATATGGAATTTCTTCCAAACGCTTTCCGGAAATAAGTCTAAAAAAATCTTACAGCTAAAAGTTTGTCGCCAACTCTCAAACGACCATCATGATATGCTGCTCCACCATCAATAATCTTTGTCACATAAATGCCAGTGTCACCGGCCACATGCTCATTGCCTACTCCACCAGCTATGCTGAAGCCAAGTCCCTTCGAACCCTAAATCAACATTCAAAATAAAAAAAAGTATTGCTTTTAGTATGGATGTTACCAATGTACAATTAATTGAATTCCTTTATATCACATTTTGTATATAATTGATGGAGCGGTGATTTTTAAATTTAAGATCTTTTACAAGTTTCCATTAGTTTAGTGAGTTATTAATTCAGTGTATAGGAAAAAAAGAATATGAAATGCAATATGGCACCATAAATTATATTACATTTAAACCATCATACCTTGAACAATTCAATTTTTTGGGCACCAGGAATTCGTTCCAATCTTTCGATTTCACGTAATGTCCGCTGAATAGGAATATTGGTATAAGAACCGTGAGCTGGTGGAACTGGTGGCGGTAGAACTGATACAGATGATCCACCATGCAAGGGTGAAATGTACGGTGATATAATGCTTCCCCTAAGATCGGCACTTTCGCGTCCGGAACGGCGCCGTTTTAAAACCGGAAATGTATTAATTTTTATGTAGCTGATTAAACGATAAATTATATATTTTAGCCAATACAAATTTCATTACAATAAGTGATAAAAGCTAACCAAACGGACAACATTTCCTGCATTTTTCAACGCATTGACCGTTGTTTCATGTGGTACCCGTGTACAATCGGTGGTGTTTACTTTCATAATAATGTCTTGAATTCTTCAATGAAACACGTTAACTTATTAGGGTATTATTCATAAATGCATTTTTTCTATATTATACAAAGCTTGATTTAAAAATCAAAATTTGACTGCAGTTAATAATGGTTAATACATAGTTATCTTATACAAAACTTTTACGAAATAGCTTACTTCATTCGTCCATCAGCAGCTGCAGCTCCACCAGGTATGATATTTGTAACATAGATTGAAGGATCTCCATCAATGTACGGCTGATCAAGGCCACCCGCAATACTAAAACCAAGTCCGGTATGACCCTTTTCGAGAACAACTTCCTCAATTTCCCATTCTATGCCATCCTCATCAATCAAGCCATTCGTCTGCAAAAAGTAAACAGTTAATCTAAATTTAATAAGATTTATGAATTATAATTAGCAGAACAAATCGTGAATCCATGAAACATGTACTGTCATCGAATTAATACATTCCCAAACCTCAAATATTTTTCAACTCTCGAAAATCATCATTATGATCTGGGTTGGACAGTTACAATTCAACCTCTTCTTCTCAGAACTTAACATGAAATGTGGGGTGAATCTTTTCATGAAACTATTCATTCATTATCCTTTATTCTGAAGCTATTTATTATCTGTCTTTTTTCTCAAAAAAAATAATCGAAATTTAATCACGAAGCCAAGAAAGGTAATGTCAAAGTGACTTTGAATGAATAAAAGAAAGAGGATAGCTTAAATAAAATAAGGACAGTTGTAGAGGAATGAATGCTGTTACAACAAGGATTTATATCAGACAATTTTAAAAACTAGTACGTATTGCATAATACATTAAAAGACATGCACAGGTTGAAAAATAGGCAAAATCACAAAACAAAAACAAAACCGAATAAATAGCTACTGATTCTCTTCCTCCTCCTTCACTATCATTCTGAAAAAATGTCCACAGTTTGATTAAAATAATTAGAAACAAAAAAAGGAATTTAAATTCGATTGAAAATATTACAGTTGTTGTGACTAATTGGCCCGTAGGAATCATTTGAGTAATTCTTTCTGTGGATCGCCAGCCATCACCCGAAGTCTAGAACAAAATATAATCGTTTTTCGATCAACAATGTTTTTATTTTCGATAAAAAATTATTAAAGAATGTATTCAAGAGTCATCTGATAATACTGCCCAACATATTTGCTGATGAAAGCATGGTTGAAATCAACCACATCGAATTGTAATCAGTTAAAAAATATCAATAGAAGTGATTGGTGCTTAATCTAACTAATATTATCTATTCCCAAGACAAAATTTAACTCATACAATCAGAGAAGATAAAGCAAAGCTAATTAGAAGTAAATAATAAAAAACTCACAAACTGCTTTCTCTGCTCACGTAATGAATACGACTGCACGTTATATTCACCTCCATTTGTGTACGGAATAGTTTGATCACTGTAATGAAGACCAGAATCCTGGAATATACAGAATTTGTATTTGTAATTTGCAACTCGCAATGCCCTTTATGAAAACTTGCATCTATAACATAAAACATTCGAATAGTTTATAATATATAACGTGCAAATAATCAACATATCAAGAATCATTTAAGTAAGAAAATTTGGAAAAAAAACTAGACGAACTTACAAGTGAAGCAAGCGGTGCATTAATACGTCCAAATGGTGGATTTGTTTCCCAACGTTGAGCAATTTTCCGTGTTTCATATGCCTTTTGCTCGAGACTTTTCCGTTCATTCAACAATGTATCTTCATACAACTCTTGGATATCTTCAAAATACTATATGAAAAAAAATACTACCCACCACTTTTTTGTTTTAAAACAAAAGAAGTGTTTCCTGGAAGAAATATAACTGCATCCTTAACAAGATAAACTTATGGAACGGCTTGAACCAGTTAATCAGCAAGGCAATATCTTATATATAAGACTTAACACTCTAGAATTTTCATGAATACAAAAGGAGGAAAAGAAAGAAGTTGAATATGATAAATTAATACACACAATTTTCATATAGTTTAAATGAATAGGAATAAATGAAACGGGACGTTATTGTAATTACGATAAATAAATTTTTGAAAGAAACCATCACGAATTTTCTAGAACTTTGTTTTAAAAAATACTTCAAAATAAAATCACTACAATACTATACCTATTAACGATTGAAAAAGGGCTCCTTTGAAGTTGTTGATAAGTTTTTCGATTTGTCGTCTTAAATCAGCCGAACTAGCACTTACCAGTGAAGCGTGATACTCTTCAAGTTGTTCCAATGCGCGATGCGCTTCTGAAATTTCTTCCTGTTAACAAAATATCATATTGTACTTTCACTGTTGCAATGATCTGATATCAACATGACGTTATAAATAACTCATTTCATTCAATAACTTCTTCCATTCAAGATAAACTAGCAAAATCAAATTAAATAAATAAAATTATATATATATTGATTGATTGATTGATAAATAGATATAAATTAAAAAAAAACCTCCTGCTCTGCGAACAGGCATATCCTTCCAGTCAACGTTTACACGCCACTTCTAATGGTTAGTGTTAGCCAGCAACTGAAATTAAGTTAAATTTTTCGAATATAAACATAACAGTACGTTAATGATTACGTTTCATCCAACATCTAAGAACGTATAATTAATCATTATAACATTATAAATTTAGAAAATGAAATAATAAAATCAAGAAAAAGATATTATAACCATCATATCACGTTGTCACAGCAACGACAAATACTAATTTGTAGTATAGCATTATTCAATAAGCAAAAAATAATATCAATCAAAAAAAAATGATAGAAATTAATTTGAGTGATGAAAATTAAAATTTCAAACATTGAATGAAAATATCAATTTTAATAATCAATCATTCTTTCATTCAAATTGGATATGTTCCTGTTCATTTAGCATTAATTCGCTTATTTATATGGATAGATTATACGTATAGATTCCAATTATATTTCACGTTTAGCTCTTTAATTCGAGATTATATGTAATAATTTTCCACTTCTAACTAATACATTATATATAATTACCTGACTACCTGCCTGGAATTAATAATTCATATTTCAATTACTTAATTTAGGTGTAATTAATGAATGTGAGCGCAAATTCTTATTAGATGCTACCTTGAATTAATTGAATTACTTATCACTGAATGTAATTAGCTGAACAATTGATATTCAATTTAAAACAACACTTTTAACATTAATTATAGTAATGGTAACAATAATGCCACTTACAACGAAGGAATGAAACGAAAGAAAGTTTAACATAAAGTAATTATGAGAAGAGAATGAAGTATATTGTTTCTAATCAAAAACACATTGTTAATTAAAAATAAAAATAATAAAATGGTTACGAAAACAATACGTGTAATTTGTTTATTCTAGGAATAGCAATATTTAATTACTGATATAGTTTAAACACGGAATCGAATATCCGCTCGTTATCCGGCACTATGCACAATTTCTAAGCTGTTCAATTATCCAAGTCAAAAATGGTTTTCAGTTGATTAAAATACATCCTGAAAAACGGTTTTAATCTTCCAAACTGATACGATACAAATATTTCCGAATGAATCATAACAGATACCGAAAATCATAGTGTATTAGGTTACGGAAATCATGAATACTTCCTTTTCCGTTCCGTTAATTTAAAAAAAGAAATAAAATGTAATGAAATAATTCAAGAGCTAAAAAGCATCTTGCTAACTCATTAAAACTTTTGAAATTATTAAAAGCATTAGCAATTTGTGCATAGGCCTATTTAAGCTATTATCTCTCTCTCTTTTCTTATCAATCTCTATCTTCTCATTTACTCTAACTATTTCACACTTAATTACTACAATTACAATTCCTAATGAAATATTAACCGTTTAGATTTAATCAATATCAGTTCTCCAAATTATTATGCTATTTAGCTGATATAAAAAGTCAGCATCTCCTCATCTTTTTATCAATTTCCAATATCTTATCAAATTTAACAAAATTTCCCTCAATCTCTAGCAATATAATATTCCACACATTTTATCAATCTTTATAGCTCTCGTGCTATGCTATCTAATTCCTATTCACCAGACATTTCGAATAACTGAAATGGAACTGTCAGAAAAGGAAAGTAAGATTAGGTGATACCATTCATTATCAGACGTTATCATTTTATTACAAATGAACTTTAATTTTCTCATCAAATTATTCGAAACAAATGTGGCACAATGGATTAGCAAGTTTAATTGTTACGACAACATAAGCTATTCCCCAAATTCCTTGTCTTAAATTTTTTAATTCTATTTCCTAATAATTGAATTACTTGAATTCGACGGGAAAGCAGTCTACATGATATGACAATTGAAAATCACAGAAAATACTATCGGATCGGAGATTATTTGAACATCCCGTTCACAAAATATATTTCTCCATATGTAGAACGTCGTAATTTGCATATTAGTTTCGGTAAAATATTGATAAACTTTCCGGTAGGATATAGGATGTACTGATGATTATAAATGCTTAAAAGATATTTCAATTCATCCAATGGATAAGTAGTCGATGATTTTAAGCATAGGTTTATACAATAATGATATAATTAGCGAAAAAGTGATAATCGGCGACTAATTGATTGAGTATCAAATGGGATCAAATGAATGGTAAAATATATTTAAACAATAAAAATATGAAATTAATGAGCGAAAGAATGTATCGATAGCATATATACTATATATAGCAAAACGAAGTGATGATCATCAATTCCATTAAAGAGAATTCTTGCCGTACACACAGCAGGTGGTATACTGATTCATAAGGTAGCATTCTGATTTGAAAAAACAAATGGAATTTCAATGAATGTAAGACGTGAAGAAGAGAGAGAGAGAAGGGAGAAAGAGAGAGAGAGAGAACGTTGTGATGTGAGTGATAATCTTTAGTGACAATTTTCTATTCTCTTATTATCTTAAAAAGATAAAATTTGATGAAACTGGCTAATCTATTATTTAAAAAAAAATACTAAAATTGATATGGAAATACAAGCAACTGTTAAATTTGCTTATCACTACTGATATGATTAGTTTGCTTCACCTATAATATTATGATATTGTTTGCTCCTTTTTATTATCTTCTCATATACATATATAATATAAAATAAATTGATTGAATAGATAAATATATGAATGACATCTTATGTAGTATGAAGTATTATCGATCAATTTACTTTTTTCGTGAAAATTTAAAAAGGTACTTCAAAGAAAAATGTTGTTTATATCGAATAATAGTAATATCAACGATGGCTAATAAATAAATATAGATTATTGATTGCTAATATCAAGTGATTATGATTGATCAAATTAAACATTCCAAAATTTATGAAAAATTTTTCTCCTTTTTCTTTTCTTCCTTTCTTCCTCCCTCTCTCTCTCTCTCTCTTCCTTTCTTTCTTTTAAAAAAAGATAGGAGTAAAATATAAGAACAATATCAAATCTATGCATCAAACATTAAATATATTTTGCACCAAAACGAACTGATAACAACTATCGATTTTGTCTTTTTGCTGATCAATCAATAATTGACTAATTAGTAAAAAAATGATAATTACAATATAAATTTTATTCAATTCGAACATTAAATCGAAATGAAAAAAAATGAATGATAATATTTTAATAATATGGAATTCTTTCAAACAATTAATATTGTTAATCCATTTTTGTATGTGAGAAAATTTTGCTAAGGAAATGGAATGTATATTTGGTTGAATGAGTCATCGGTGAATATACAAATGGACGCAGGCATATATACAACTTCACCTGGACAGGTTTGTTTACATTACGCTGAAATACAAGCCAATACATATATACATATATACACAGAAATGTATATCAACATTGGAGTGACAGACTTTGCATCTATCAGCATCTGTAGGCGTGTATGTGTGTATGTGTGTATGTGTGTAACATGTACATTATGTTTATATTTTATTATGTAGTGAGAGGTTTTTATTTATACGTATATATAAATTTTTTTTCAGATATATATATATATTATGTATAGAAAATATATGTATCTGAAATGAATGAAATATATCTGAAATGAATAAAATATATCTGAAATGGAAAAAAAAAGCTCAAATAAAGCGTAATGAAATGGATTTCAATAAAATGAAATGTAGTAAACTGAATTTTTCAAAGATGATCGAGAAAATTCGATTAAATTGGAACTCTATAATACTATCCATTTTGAATGGCTTAAAAATTTGCATAATATTATGTTCATTTCAAAATAATGCATTAATTTTAATTTAATATTATTACAACTACGATTAATACATGATATTGTGGGAATAGTTAAGAAGAGATAAAATTAAAAAAAATCTAGTTTTGATCATAACTACTTATAAATTTACAGGCGTACATGATATTGTGGGATTTGTTAAGAAGAGATAAAATTTAAAAAATCTGATTTAATCATATCTACTGTTGAACGATTCATCATTTATAATTTAGTGAAAAATTACAGGTGAACGATTCATCATTTATAATTTAGTGAAAAATTTACCTGTTTATTCCTAAGATGAATGGGTGAAACAATAGATTCTGAAGTTCTAAGTGAAGAAATTTAGCAAGATATTTACCGATAAAATGTTATTGTATAAGCATCTAAATTGCATTGTGAATTTTAAAATGCAAACATTTCGGTTTTCTTTTTTCCATTTTGATGATACGATAAATATCACATTGAAAATTGTAATATATGACTTTTTTCACTTTTCTACTTTTTCAATAATTTCTCACTTCTAACTTCACCTCTGATATTTAAATGATGATAAAGAATGACTTCATCATTTCTGATTTCTAACATTCAAATGATCGATCGATTATGATATGATAAGCAACAATATTGCATTGAACAAACTCATTCAATTCCACGTCAATGAATAGTAATATGCAACATGTTTGTATGGGAAATTCTGCACCTTAATTTCCAATGATAATTAATTAGAAATTGTTAGTATATTTCCAGTAAAATGTTATCATTTGTGGAATAGTGAAGAGCATAATCAAATAGTTACCAAAAAAGTTAACTAAAGTAATTTCTAATAAATTATCATTGATGATAACATCAGTTTTCATAATCATTATTATCAAAAATAGAAGGAACAACGTGAAAAAAGCATATTACGAAGAAATGAAGTAGAAGGTTAGTTTAAAGAACATATATTATGGAAAGATTAAATTACTTTAGACTTAAATAAAATTACATTACTTTTACTTTAGCTTTTCACTTATCATTTAGGATTCGATCGATCATATAATATAGGATAAAATGAATAGCTTATTTAAAAGCGAAATGAATAAACGAAAAAGAGAAAGGAATGTTTGCTGAGAGATTGAACAAATGAAATAAAAGCGATAAACTGGAAATGAGAGGAGAAAGATTGGGTGCAAATGATGGGGGGGAATGGAACGGGAGATCTGAGGCAGGTGGACGGTGCAAGGTCATCATTTGTAGTCTATGAGAGAAATTAGGGAAAGGTAGCAAGATAAGCGATTGTTGAGAGTGGGAGATAGAGAGGTGACAGTTTGACAAACGGGTCAGATTAGATCATCACCTCTCTTGCCTCGACCTTTCTTTCATCGTTGTTGTGGAATCTTTCACCTGCATTATCTCTTCTCGCATTCACCTCTATTACCTTTTACCTTTATTCTCTCCTCTTTACCTTTTATTTATACCAATTGTCAACTGCTGACTTTTACTAACGCAGTTAGTCAGATAGATTGACGATAGATAAGCTACCCCTTACCCGATTAATAGGAAGTAAACTAGACAAGGGATGAAGGACATTTTGTTCAATCTTGATAAATCACAATCTTCATCATATTTACTTAGTTAAATATTAGCATTGGTATGTCGAATAAATGAAAATCGCAAATGTAAACTATAAAATATAATATTGGGAATATGAGAATTTAGAAATTTCCTCTTTTAACAAATAATTTTCCATTGATCAAAATTAAAATTAAAAACTCTCTCCAATTGCTTCCGTTTTCATCAACCATTGAAAGAGGAATGGATTAGTTTGAAAATTGAATTAGCAAACAAATCGATGCATCAAATATAATTGAATTATCTACCGAATTTATCACATCAACAATTTTGCAACAAATTTTTGCTATCATTAAGTATATATTATTTTATAAAAATTGTTTTATTGTTTTAGAATATTTTCTTTTGTTAATTTAATTTAACAAATCTTTTTCTTTTGTTTTTCTCTCAAATTTTATGAGTGATAATTTAATTAATAAAATAGCAAATTTAATAAAAAAATTAAAGTTATTTAAAATTTTTGATAAAAATTTTTATTCCATCAATGGATATAGTTTGATAGTTAACTATTCGACGGAATATTATTATTTATATCATATAATAATAATAAATAGCATTTTCATCCATTTTCTTTTTCATTTTTATGTAATTTTTCCACATGTAAAAATTCTATCTTTTTCAATTCCTATTAAATTTTAAATTAAATATTTGATTGAATAAAATGTAAACCTAAAAATGAATATTACTACGTGTATTATTTCAAATAATAAGAAAGATGAACATAGAAAGTTATGTGATAAATTTAGTTTTAAATTTTCTCCTAATAAAAAATTAACGAATTGAATGAAATTTAAATTTTCACTCATAAAGTTAATTTATAATAGGTATACCGTGTAATAGTTAAAAATATATATTCTTATAATATGCTGCTTAATTTTAAAAACAAAGAAATAATAGATGAGCTAATTTCTTTAGCTAAAATAGATTTCCGATCTAAAATAATCGAAATATATTTTTAAGCTGTAATACAATACTATTATATCCGTAGTGGAATTATTTTAAAATTCTCCTAACTTATCTTTAAGATCTCTCTAATTTTTGATAATTAGTATTTCTTACTCAAATAATTATCATACTTAACTTTATCTTCTGTGATTCAAAATTTAGATAATATTAATGAATCATTAATTTTTGATAATTAGTATTTCTTACTCAAATAATTATCATACTTAACTTTATCTTCTGTGATTCAAAATTTAGATAATATTAATGAATCATTAATTTTTGATAATTAGTATTTCTTATACAACTAATTATCATCAATGAATATCCGAATTATTTGCCAACAAATAATTTTATAAAATTTCAAAACAATAAAATGGTCGATTCTTTCTCTCTCTTCTTTTCATTCTACCAACTTATAAAAATGAAGAGAAAAAAAATTGAACAAACTTTTTGGTTTATGTTCACAAAAATTTGTTCACCAAAATAATTGTTGACAGTCTGTTGACATTCGTCTTTCTTTCATTCGTCGTATATTATCTTTGATCATCAAAAGATCAAATATTATATGCTAAGATTGATTGCAAACATTTCACTCTTTTTCTTCATCATTTATTTCAATAATGTTTAAAATAAAATTAAATGCAAATATTGCTAAAAAATTAACTCAACTAATTAACTAGCAAATTACTGATAAATTAACTAAAATAACTAATTAATTAAAATTAATATTAACTAAAATTAACAAATTAATTAAATTAATTAAAAAAATTAGCTGTTTATAAAATTCACAAAATTTTAAAAAATAAAGAAAAAGGGAAAAGAGAAGAAAGAAAATGAAAAATAAAACAATAATAGAAAAAGAATATATTAGCAAAAAATTTAATGAAATTTTTGAAATTATTTACCTAATTAATATATATTGAACGAATAGAATTGAAATTTAAATATTCACTGATAAACTTAATTTATAATAAAATGTACTGATTGTGTATGATTTGTCAATTAATATACGGATAATTTCGAATCATTATTATTATCATTTTATATCTTTATTTACACTACATTAGCATTCTAAATAGAGATTTATCAATTAATATACGGATAATTTCGAATCATTATTATTATCATTTTATATCTTTATTTACACTACATTAGCATTCTAAATAGAGATTTATCAACTAATAGTAGGATAATTTCGAAACATTATCATTATCATTATCATCACTATCATAATCATTATTATTATTATTATTATTATTATTGCAGGGAGCAACAAATAATTTATTTCATTAAAATATGAAAGAAAATGGTTAACAAAAATGTGAACGATTATTATTCATCTAATATACTTCTTCATCAAAAATGCTAAATGCCAAATATTTTCTTCCTAATAATTAATGCAATCCGACGTGATCTGACGTAATCTTGCAAAATAAAGTAAATGAAATTGATATTTAATGACGTGACCTGACGTAATCTTGCAAAATAAAGCAAATTAAGTTGATATTTAATGACGTGACCTGATGTAATCTTGCAAAATAAAGCAAATTAAGTTGATATTTAATGACGTGACCTGATGTAATCTTCCAAAATAAAGCAAATTAAGTTGATATTTAATGACGTGACCTGACGTAATCTTGCAAAATAAAGCAAATTAAATTCATATTTAATGACGTGACCTGATGTAATCTTGCAAAATAAAGCAAATTAAGTTGATATTTAATGACGTGACCTGACGTAATCTTGCAAAATAAAGCAAATTAAATTCATATTTAATGACGTGACGTGATGTAATCTTGCAAAATAAAGTAAATTAAATTGATATTTAAAAATTGAAAAATAAAAATATTACATTCAGTTTTAAAGACAATAAAAAAGAGATCAGAAATTTCAATTCTTCATTTTATTGCTATCAGAATTGATGGCAAATCAATTTAAATAACAATTTAATTTGCTCTTACTTTAATGCTGTAATAAACATTGATATTAAAAATAGTCGATAATTTTTCATATTTTTAAATGATGGGATAGAAATTTAGTTTTGCTACCGAAGATCTTATCGATTCCTCTGATTGATGCTAAAAGTTTAATGATGTGGAAGTTGAAATGTATCACATCCGGTTAACGACTAAAATGTTGCTGTTTATGACAAATGTTTATTACTGGCAACTATGTCGAAAAACATACATTAAAAGTTATATTAGCTTCATCAAAATCTTTTTTTCATTTCAATTCTTTTACTTTAATTTTCTTCTATCAAAGAAATAGAATTGCAAAGAAAAAGAAAAAGAAAATTGTGGTGGTACTTTCAAATTAAACAAATTAATTTCCTTTTGTTTTATTGTATACAATAGAATTTAATGAAATTTAAATTGATAAATAATAATAAATTTGTTATGAAATTAAAATGAAATATTTAAATGTTAGAAGTGGAAAAATTGTGGTACTTCCAAATTAAACAAATTAATTTCCTTTTGTTTTATTGTATACAATAGAATTTAATGAAATTTAAATTAAAATTTCATCATAATAATCTATCAGTATAAATTGATAAGATTATCATTAAAGATTTGAAGAAGAAAAATGAAAACATTACAATAAAGCTTAACTGATAATAAACAAAATTTATAACAACCAGAGTTTTTTTCTTTGAAAAATAAATTAAAAGTTACTAAGATAAATAAATATTTTATGTTGAACTGTCAGTAAGCATATCTTGAAGTAAGCATACCTTAATTTAAAAAGATTATGAATATTTATGAATTCATCATTTCCATTTTCAACAAGTCATCATCATCGCTTATCTTTTTTTCACTCTTATCTTCCGTTCTATCATTCTTTTCCGGTTTCGTTTTTTTTCTTTTCTCCGATACCATAAAGATTTCCACGTATCATACAGGAAATTTTGCTATTTAATCCATCGATTAATCAACCATTATATTCTTTTGAAGTAAAAGAAATGAAATCAATATCTTAAATTTTACGAGGTCTTTTAAAGGAATGGAATTTCGAAAATTCCATTTCAAAATCTTTTTCTGCATTTACATATAGGATCATCATTAATATGCAAAAATTTTATTTCAAACGAAAATGAAGAATTGTTAAAATTTATGAAATATCAAAGTGCCATTTGGATATAATCAAAGGAATGATAATGAATGATAGTGAATGATAGTGAAAACATTTGAATAATTAATAATCAGTAAGTTTATAAAAATGTTATAAAATTAATTAGAAAGATCGTAAGAAAAAAAAATGCAAATTAGTGATAATTTTTAGCGGTGGAAATCAGTATTAGATATATGCATAACATTATTACAACATTTCAATCATAAAATTCTCATAATTAAATATTACAATTTTTCGAGGTCAATAAAACTTAAACAATCAATAATTGTATCTTTCATTTCTTTTTGCTATATGATAAATTATATAAAAATATCGCAAGGATGAAAAAGCAAGAATTGAATTTGAAATAATTAATGTAATTAGTGGAGAAAAAGAAAAACAAATCATTGATAATAGTTTGATAATAAAATGATAATATCAGTTGTAGGGAAGTTGTTGTTGATAAATGAAGAAAAGATAGACAAATCGATNAATTGAATTTGAAATAATTAATGTAATTAGTGGAGAAAAAGAAAAACAAATCATTGATAATAGTTTGATAATAAAATGATAATATCAGTTGTAGGGAAGTTGTTGTTGATAAATGAAGAAAAGATAGACAAATCGATGCTTTTCTAGATTTTTCCCCCCCCCCTTTTCTTTTCTTCTTACTCTTCCTTATTTACGATCTTTTTTTGTGACCCCAAAAACTATTCATCCATTCTCTTCAATGGTACCACCACCACCACCACTACCACTACCATCACCACATCGATTAATGGAAGAATTTCAAGGTGATCAACATAATCAACAATGCCCCCTGCCCGATAGAAGAAAAGTGTCGAAGATTGAAATAAATTTTGATTTGACATAAAGGTGAAATAAAATAGGCACACATCGATTGATGACAATTTAAGATGGGAAAAACGAAAATTGAAAAAAAGGTATGCAACGTTTTATTTCTTTGCCTCATTCCATTCAATCATACGATATATATGATATATTTAACTTTTAAAAAAATATATTTTATTTGCATATATCATAAATGTTATTCATATATCATTGAAATATTTCATTCCTGTTCACTTTGTCAAAAATTATTTTAAAATTTAAAATCTATGATAGTATAATAATAATAGTAATATTTAAGTCGAGAATAGCATATAATAAACTATTTGCTTTATAACATATAGTTATCATACACACATTTATATACATATGATTTAAGTTTATGAATATTATTTTATTAAAAACTATAATAATATATTAATAATAGTAATATTCAAGTAGAGAATGGCAGATAATAAACTACCTGCTTTATAACATATCATACACTTATATACATATGATTTAGGTTTATGAATATTATTTTATTAAAAACTACAATAATATATTAATAATAGTAATATTCAAGTGGAGAATGACAGATAATAAACTGTCTGCTTTATAACATATAGTTATCATACACTTATATACATATGATTTAAGTTTATGAATATTATTTTATTTACTAATTATTAATTCATTTTCAAATTGGGTCATTTAAACTGAATCTTTTCACGTCAGAATAAAAATTTTTTCAAATGAAAAATTTTATCTTCATCAATTATAAGAATTTCAAAGCAAAGAAAAGATGTATTATCTATTTGGAAATATTCTTACTATTTAAATTGTAAGAAATACTTAAATATGAATTAATGTTTTAGCAAATTTAAAGTTAAATATTCAAAGTTAGCTTTTACTTTATTCATTGTAATGTTCTTAGTCAGATATTATCATTATTATTGTTGCTCTTATTATCATCAATTATTATTATTATCAATTATTTGTTACTAGCAATTATTATTATTGTTATTATGCCATCAATTAATATTATTATCAATTATTATTAGATATCATTATTATTGTTCTTATTATCATAGATTATTAACAATTATTATTACTAGCAATTATTATTATCATCAATTAATATTACTGTCGATTATTATTATTAATTGTTATTGCCAATTATTATTTGCTATCAATTATGGTAATTATTACTACTACATATCACATAGGCAATATCCCAAATAAGTTGTCATTTGATTTTTAAGTGATAAAAGATAATGCTTACTAAAATATGCTAAAATGCATCTATCGATTCTGATGTGAATTTGTTGAAGAGAACTATACGATTTAATCATTCATTCTTCTCTCTTCCATCAAACATAAAATTGATAGAATGATTGTAAATGTATGCTGTCAATAATACAATGAAAAAAAATGGAAAATGTAAAGAAATGGAAAAAAAGCATTTCAATGAAATTTTAAGAGAAAAAAAGAAAATTATAATCTATATTATCATAAAAGAAAATTATAATTTATATTAATTATCACAAAAGAAAATTATAATTTATATTAATTATCACAGAAGAAATTATAATTTATATTATCACAAAAGAAAATTATAATTTATATTAATTATCACAAAAGAAAATTATAATTTATATTATCACAAAAGAAAATTATAATTTATATTAATTATCACAAAAGAAAACTATAATCTATATTATCATAAAAGAAAATTATAATTTATATTATCACAAAAGAAAATTATGATTTATATTAATTATCACGAAAGAAAATTATAATTTATACTGTTACAAAATAAAATTATAATTTATATTATCATTGTCAGAATTGTCAGAATTGCAATTCCCTTTTCAGTTGTAAACTTTTTCCTCAACTAATGAAATTTTATGAATTAGAATTGATTCATATGGTAGGCTTACATTGACTGAAAAAATTAAATTAAAGTATCAACCATTTCGGCAAGTTCATTTAGAAATTATATCTATTGCTTATCGTCGAAGGAAAGGACAGACCCTGATAATGCTAAATTAACTAAGTAATAATATTTCTCATTTATAATATTGATCCTCATTGAAGATGATTTAGAACAAATCTCAGTTTTACTAATTCCTCAAAAGTTAAGTAATAAGGTCAATTGCAAAGGTCAAGTTTCTATTACTTCATATAATTTTAATCAATTTTAATCAAATTTTAGTGAAAGATTTTGTTCAATCAATTTTTGATTTTCTCTATCGGTTAAAATTTCCAATTTTGCTATCTGATTTAAGATCTGAATGAAATATTGAAGAAATATTTGATGATTGATTTCACGATGATTTCACATAGATCATTTTGAATTGAAAAATATTTTCGTTCAAAAAAGTTAATCATAATTTGAACAAGGTAGATTGTCTTAATGATTAATTTTCATTTTTATCGGTTATAATTTCCATTTTGCAAATATCTTTTTTTAATTTGATGTCGTCTTTATTTAAATTGGTGTTTAAATGATTAGATAATTTAACTTATCAATATATGACAAACAACTCAAAATATTACATTATAATAATAATAACAATAATAAGAAGAAATACATAATTTATTCTATAGTTGATGACAGACGAATTTATTTTACAATATTAAAATTTCGTGTTATTCCACAGAACGATTTAATAAAAATCATGGTATTTAAATTACTTTTAAAAAACTTTCACTTAATATTAAATGATAATAAGAGGAAAGTCATTCCTTCATTTCACATCATCCAACGATCAATGATAGTATCATACAATTTATAACAAAATTATCAGATAATTCAATCAATGTTTCCTTAATTGTACATATTAAATATCGGATATAAATAAAAGTTTGCTTAAATATATTAGCATTCCTGATATTATTCTGATATAATCAAATCATAAACTGTTACTATCATTTTATCTTACTTAAAGCTTTTAAAAATATATGATTCAACATATTAAAGCAATATCACATTCTGAAAATAGTTTAAGTATAAAACGGCGTAAAATGTTGAATAATTTCATTTCATCCATCAATTACAAAACTACTGTTAATTTTATCAATGATTCAAATCATTGACTGAATGTTTTTTTTTGATTCATTTATTTGTTTAGACTTAACTTGAGTAGCATACGATAAATACATATTCCAAAATAGACCCATAAGTTTGACAAATATGAGCCTATAACGAAGTGGTAATAGATAGAAATTTATAAGCTGTACCAATGGCCAAATCTAAATTGAAATATTTGAATTTTTTGAGAAATAAAACTGCAATTAGAAATATCTATTAGGATAAATATATAATAAATACTTCATTTATTTCGATATTCATTGCAAATAATTTTATTTTTTATATATTTAAGTTGAGGAATATTTTTTAGTTAATGTGATAAATTTAAAATTTTCCCTAAACAATAACAAAAATTTTCAAAGGATAATATATGCAAACAATCAGCAAATTATTAATTAAATTAAAATATTAGTAATGAAAGCTATTCCTTTTATAATTTTTTGAAAGCAGCACATCAGCTTATCACTTCTCTTTTCCTGTACCTTATCATCAGCTTTCTTTCTACTCTTTGCAAATTGAATATGTAAACAAGCGCAGTAGAAAGCTAGTGTGATAATTTTGATTTATGATTCATTGCAGAAAAATATGAGTAATCATATTGCTAATGATTTTAATGATTTGAAAAAATTAATAAAAGAATTATGGAAAAAAAATGTCATAATCATACATATCATATAATTTTTTCAAATCTAATAATTTTAATTTTTAAAACAAAATTTTAAAAATCAAAAAAAAAGAAGTCCTACCTTATAATTAGTTTTCATGACTGGAATAATATCTTTCTTTGCTTTTTCCACTGCATCTTGCAAAGAATTCCCTTCTAATATACGTAAATTCATAATAAAACTAAACGTAAATAGCGGTGCGGCGAATGTCTGAAAATATTAAATTACAAAATCAAAAAATGAAAATACAAAGAAAAATATTACTATAAATATTTTTTGAATTTTAAATTAAACCTAATCAATAAAACAGAATGTTAAAAATGCAAATAGTTTTCATCACTAAATCATCATCAAAGAAAGCAACAAACCTGATCAAGAATCATTCGTTTCAATGGTAGCAAACTTGCTTTACCTTTTAAATTTTCCAGCAATAAATACCATCGGTAAGTTATGGGAGCCTTCAAAAAAAATCAATTAGAAATATATATTATTCCAAAATTTAAAAAGATATCATATATCATAATAATTGAATTGAATACTTCACTCTTCTATCAGCATTATAATCCCGATTTTTTCTATATTAAATTGCATAAAGTTTTCACCCATTCGATATTTTTCATTTTCTGACAAAATGTTTCAATATATAAAATTATCCTATTCAACTGTATCAGTAATTCATTATATCTGTAATTAAGTTCTTATCGATTAATGCATATTTTAGCATGTTTACTTCTTGGATAGTAATTGAGCATGTTTAGCATGTTTACTTCTTGGATAGTAATTGCAATTTGGATAGTAATTGATAGCAATTCAAAAGAAGACGGTAATGATATGAAAATTTGATAAAAAAGGAACCGAAAATTATTCATGTTGATTCTCTTACTTCTAACCATATTGTTATATTTCGTTAATCAGTGATGATAAATAAATGGCTTCAAAAAAAAAAGGATTAAATCAAATTAAGAAGTTTAAACTTATAAAAGTTTAAAATACCTTTTTATAATTAAAATTAAGAGCGTTTAAAAAAATATAATTAACGACACTTACAATTTCAATTTTTAAAAAAAGTTATTTTTAGGCAAGTGTGGTAAGTAACAACATCTATAATTTTCAACACAATAATTAATCAATCTTTCGAATTATGTTCCATACATATTTTTGTTCTTTCTTTTCCTATTTATATTTCACAATTTGAAATTAATGGTTTCCATCTTTAATTTTCTTAACCCTAATGTTGCTCAACTTAATTTAAGCGAAGAAAAACTAACCAGCACTTGAAGCTTGCGTTAAAAACGGATGTTTTGTTAGAGCTCTTTCATATGATCGATATAGTGCCAGCAACATTCTAAATCATATATCTTATAAATTGCATTAGCGATTATTTCATGATTGTATTGTTTAATTATGTTAATTCTATACTGATCTCTCGAAGAGATTGATAGAAAATAAAACTTGGCATATATCATTGTTATGCCAGTAAATGTCTCTATTTCCAATTATCATCAAAATTTTTATTCTTGTTTTACAATATAACTAACAAATAGCACAGGATTATATACAAAAATTTTTCTTTTATACAATCATTTAAAATGATAAAAGATTGATAATCATTTCATTCAATCTCATCCTTCAATGAAAAGAAGGATTACACTTGTTGACCAAATATTCAGCAGCAAAAATCATGCTAAATGCATACGACCCGTTAACATCCGAGGACTCATGATATATAAATATAAGGTTATCTAACATCTTTAAAACACAACTAATATGTGAGTCTCACCTCATTTTTTGTCTCCTGTTCGGATTTTCTGGATAACTAGCATTCCTAGTTTACGTCAAATAAAAATTCCTTCAGTAATTCAG
This sequence comes from Cercopithifilaria johnstoni, assembly GCA_916381525.1. Taxonomy (NCBI): domain Eukaryota; kingdom Metazoa; phylum Nematoda; class Chromadorea; order Rhabditida; family Onchocercidae; genus Cercopithifilaria; species Cercopithifilaria johnstoni. The sequence continues at coordinate 29,814 of CAKAEH010000931.1, forward strand.
TCAAGAAAACGAAATTATTGTCAAAAATATTTCAGTGAGAAATCAGCAATACTCAGTAAATGCCTATTTTAAAACAATGAAAACGAGATGCAGGAGAAAATAAAGAATGTAAGAAATATACAAGTAATTTAAGGGATAACACATCATGAAGCAAAGACATAAGCATATATGCAACTACCCGATTATATAACAATTGGAAAAAGTGATTACTGTATTGTAACTTAATCATAAAGATCGGATGAAAATTTACATAAGATTAATCAAAGATAATTTGAATCTTTAACATCTTTTTCAGTTTTTCAAATAATGCAACACTTTCCTTTTTTTAACTTTACATGCATATATTTATTTTTTAGAAAGGCTTTCAGAAATTTAATGTAAAAACGAAAATAATTTCAACAGATATTTCTAACACAGCGGTTTTACCAACAAAAAAGAAAACAGTTTCAAAAAGTTGCACAACTGTGAAACAAGCAGAAATATCTTAAATTATCATAGAATTAAGAAACAAGTGAATGTAATAAGTTTCACAACTGAGAAAAAAGCACCATCTAATTTTTGAAAAAAAAGGCGATGTTGAAGGCCGCATTATCCTTACAATTTGCAATCGAATCAAACTAATTTTTGAATGAGCCAAAAGAAACAACATATTATCTCAGAAACAACGCTTTTCGTCATTCACTTTCGAAGAAGTTCAGAGAAAAATTTGGCATATACCTGAAAGTAAGAGATTATTTGATAGCAGCCACATTATCAGTGGACCACAAAAGACGATATGAATTAGTAATATAATTCTTCACTCTATTTTTGTCGCATTTAACTCTGTCCAGATCAAAAATATTCCACAATCCTTTCGAAAAATGCCTCATAAAGCTAAAAACAGGTTCAAGATTCCAATCTCTCTTCTTATCTTTTCTATAAACGAAATATCTCGTACAGCAACCGTTAAAATGTTATGCAATGACTGAAATTCTAGTAAATAAATAAGTAAGGCTTATTGGATCAAATAAGTTTCTCATGCAAAAAAACAGACAACAAAACGGATTGGGGACTGAAACAATAATATGAAGAATGAATGGTACCACACCGTTAATAAAAGAAGGACAAATAAGACTGTATTGAAATTCCAGTGAGCTAAAAATTATTAAAACAGCAAATAAAAAAAAACTTACATCATCATCTTGAAGGACATTTGAAAAAGATATCTGTGGTGTCACTGCCAAGGAAATTGTTTCACAATTTTTCGCATGGTCATCAGTTAGAAGCAGTGGTTTATCGTCTTTGGGTACTGAGTTAAGCTGAAACTAAGGAATTCTGCTGCCACTAATAGTTAAGGTTGGGAAATTTACAACAAAGTTGCTGATAACTGTGGTGCATATACAATTATAAAAGGAAATGCTGGGTATTACAAAGACAGCAAATTAAGTTTCTCTTAGAAAATTTTTACTATTCCAAACATTGAATAATCATTTGGTAACCTCTATTGTTTCAGAATTTTTAACACAACACGATAGCCTCATAAGTTCATCATTTATCTTCTTATCTTCCATTGAATCTGCTTTATTTGGGATTCTGCGGGTAAACCACCACTAAAATATTAAATTAAGAATCTGTATTAGAAAAATGAAAGAAATTTTGACTACGAGTTCCTCGCACTTTCATTCCTGATACGAAACATTAAATTCTTCAAGCAAGGATTCCAAACTTTTCCTTTTTTCTTCAAACCCAAAACAAAACACCAACCCCATCGTCATTTCGTCTTTCCACAGATATTGGATGAAATATTTCATTCTCAGAATCATCATCGCTAGTATCCATTTCTTGGTCACTACTGATATCAATTAGTTGTTCAACTTCAGAATTTCCATTACATTGCGGTGAGCAATTTTTCGCACACTTTTTGGGTTTACATGTTGCAAATTCTATTGGGCAATCGTTACACTCCGCTTCCATTGGTTCTGATAGAATTTACAAATTGAAGTTCAAATAATATAAGACTAATTACTGGAAAATCCTAAAGCAATAATCATAAAGCTCAACGAAGCTACAAGATGATCAATAAAGCTAAGTAAAGCTACAAGAAAAGCGAACTTATGCTGAAATGTTAACAAATCCTAATATTGGAATACCTATAACTAAGTTGTAAATGCACTATTATCAAAAAGAGACTAAACCTTTTGGTGTGTTAAATCCATTAATAATACGATTCAAATCAGGATTTCCCGACTCTTTAAATTGCGATACCATGCTTAAGTAATATAAATTAGTTTCTGATGAACTATAAAGACATATTTCATACCAAACGTTATCCAGTCATTCAGAGCAGTAAAAAATGAATCCTAGTCCTATGTAATCAGAGCACACTTTATAATTAATGCCCGGAAAAAAGGTTAATGCGTAGATCGTCAAGCATTTATGCATCTACTGATAAACTGGATAATACAATGACCNTCATTCAGAGCAGTAAAAAATGAATCCTAGTCCTATGTAATCAGAGCACACTTTATAATTAATGCCCGGAAAAAAGGTTAATGCGTAGATCGTCAAGCATTTATGCATCTACTGATAAACTGGATAATACAATGACCTTTTATATTTGTTTCATATAAATTTGTTATAAGTAAATAAAAATAATAGATCGCAAAGTATGCCCAATACTTCCCGTTATTCGATAGCTGCTCATCTAATACAGCCAAAATATTCGATAGCTGCTCATCAAATACAGCCAAAATATTTGATAGTCATGCTTTAAGTAAAATATGTGATCAATTATCTACACTGTCCTCATTTATCAGATCGAAAAACAGCGACATATAAGGCGAAAGTTGGAAAAGAAATAAACCTACCACATATCTTCATTACTTTCGTGATTATTACAACCCAACATTTTTGCTTTGCATTTCTTCTCTTCTTCAAAATCGAAATTGAATGAAGAAAGATTAAAATCTTCATCCAGTACATGATAATGACGAACTGGTGTCGCGACTTGCTGTATTTCATCCGCATCATTGAGATCAACCAATAAATTGCAATCAGCTATATCGGAAGAATTTGAACTTTGTAATATTGCTGTCTCATTAATGCCAATTGTTGTTGCCGCAGGAGGCGCGTCGAAATTAATACTATTGAGCAAGTTTAGAGTAACCGGCGAAACTGTTGTGACTATTGGAAAAGAATTTGGTGAGGATACCTGAAGTGTTGAATAACATGCAGTTTAGAAATTAAATTTACAATACCAGCGTAATTATGAAAAGATAGACAAGTAACAGAGCTTCACTAACTCTTGTATCTTACTTTGGGAATAGAACTTAAATAGAGAAACTATTACCTCAAACATCCCTTAGACTGAGCAGGAAGTAATCTGCAGTAATAGTAATGGTCTTTTCTTGCTACTAGATACTTTTCTTCTTTTTGTCTTTTCCTTTCCTTTTCATTTATTTCCATGCTTGTCCTATTACTTGTTTTCTCTTCTCATTTTATTGATCATAGAAATTTCTTACTGAGTATTAGAAGCTAAATTTTGATCCGAGAAAGATTTTCATCGTTTTCAATTAAATCTACCGGTAAAGGTTCATTGTCGAATTCAATTAATTGGTGTGAGTCATCTAGCTCATGATTTTTAGATGTCGCTGCTTCTATAACATTCGTCGAGACATCAGCTGTGACGGATTCTTCATTAGTTATGACCTTAAATACTTTTTCGATTAGAATCAAATTCCCCCTCTCTCTCTGAATAACATTTTTCTGAATGTAAACTCTTAACCGATATACGCAGTTTAATTCGCTCTTTGAAAACTTGACAACTATGAACCAACAATTTTAGAGATTTAATCGCCGATTAAAGGGAAAATAACGTACCGATGGATTTACAGTTTGCTCATGAGATCGTTCCTGAGTAATCAAATCAGCATTGATGACATCATCTAAACTATTAAGACTGTACACTCGATACTTGTATTTACGATTTGGTAATTCTGGACAAGCACGAAAATACCACTTTGAGCCTAAGCGATATACATCCTGAATGCATGTAGGCTGCCAGATTAATTAATTCACAAACATTTCCTATATTTACAAAACCTCATTTTTCAAGATGCGTTATACTCTCTCACTTTAAGCGTAATTATACAATGATGCAAATAAATATGAAACAAAGTTTAATATCTTTAAATATATAATTTTTTGTCAGATACTGGATGGAGTCTCGACAGTGACTCATGATCTTGAAAGTCCAGCAAACGATACATTAAAAGCCTTCTCACAGTGCCTAAGCACAGAGTAGAAAAGATTCAAATATTTGTTTTGAAATTCCAAATTTGTACCTCACATTCTGTCACCGTACGTGATGCATTGATTCGCATTTCATAAGGGAAGAACAAATCACCACATATTTTCTTATCTTCTTCGTCGATTGGCGTAAGAATAACACCCCGCTTGATATGCTACAAAATTCTTCAGAATCAATTATTATAAAGGTAAAAAAATGAAATTTAAAAGTAATAAACTGAAGCATTAAGACGATAAAAGAGAGAAACAACCTCTTTTATAACTGCAAAACCTTCTCGATCTCGTCCAAAGCGTTGTACACTCAAAGCAATCTTTTTGACAGCTGGATTTGTAAATTCACGGATCCATGGCGGTGCATTCAAAATTCTTCCCTCTATGGAGCGTCCGATAGTCGCAAATTCTGGCCACTCCATCTAGAAATCCAATGCCATATACTGATAAAAGCTCTTTATCGAGCTTGTGAGAGATATTTCAAAAGAAATTAAATACAACATTAAATGCTAGAAAAAATTTACATTCGTGGTAACAGAGTTCTTCTTTGCCATAAATGCCGAAGTAACGTCTTCTATTGGGAAGACTTGTCGAGGGAGTGCAACGAGCTCATGATTAGCTATCAGAGCAAGCGGAATGTCGCGATCATTCTGTATTACTACCATTGGCACTAGTTCTGCTGAAAATATATAATTTAATTTAAATATAAGATATATGTCAATAAATAATTTAAATATAAAATCTGCCAGTAGTATTCCTCATCTATAAATTCAAAATTCAAACGTACGCCTGCGACCGATTTCCGTACTTGGCCTTATAGAAGTACATGTCAATATCACGTGAACATGATCTCTTAGTTCTTTTAGATTAACACCTCCCTCTACTTCGATTTCTACCTGAAATCCCCCTATATATCAATAAATCTGATAGTGATAATCTAGTAGTAAAGTCAGCTTCAAACACGAAATCAAATATTAACAATCATTTTTATAACAACTTTAATAACTGTATAAGTGCAATGCATTAATATATACATATGAGTTATATAATGTTAATCTGAAGCATAAATTAAATAAGGATTTGAATACGTCGATGGTGCAAAAAGTCTGGTAAATGTAGCGAGGGACTTAAAAAAAAGAAAAAAAGTATACCATTGCTCCAGCTTGGAAAATATCGGCAAGGTTATCGGTGATCGCGCTCAACGGTGCATCATTAACCAGAGTAGAAGGCGAAAAATAAATATGAATATTTGGTGTGGAAAAATTAGATTGACTAAGGATGCGGCCATATTCTCTTTGCACTTCCAGAATTAATCCTGTTTCTCTCACCAATTCCGGAACTGAAATCGACTATTATCAGATTTTTTCCTTGATCTATTTTTTATTCGCCTTATCAATTTTGATAATATCAAGTTCAAATAACTTACTTGACCACGAGTGATTGCGCTGAATGAATTGCCTACGATTCGTACTGAACGAACCACCACCAAAACTATTAAGTGCTGGTCTCCTAGATCCAACATTACACTGTGAGTGTTCCGGATCTGGAAAAAAAAGATGTCTTCAACTTTTTGCAAGGATACAACGCAACCTAAAATTAATAATCAGAACTTTAATATTTTCAAGCAAATATTTTCACTCCCTCTATCTAACAAAAATGGGGATTTTGCAGAGTAAAATATTTCGATTCCCTTTTATTAATTAATATGGATCGAGACATATTCAAAATCATCTGTTGGAGAACCCGAAATTGGAATTTCATTGGAATCAAATATTCGAATTCCCGCTCACCTTTCATACGAAGAAGTCAAAGAGCAATAAAAAAGTACTAACAATGATGATTACAGCGATTGTTCAAATTATTGTTACGATACATTGGGTGTGAACACGTCCCTTGTGATGATGTATCGGTCATTCTGGGAGCACTGGCTAAACTCCAATCAATTAACTTAAAAAACAATCATTTTTCGAAAAAAAAAATTTTTTGAAAATTAGAATTCTGAAAAGCAAAAACTCAAAAAAAAATGGGAATAATTCGCAACAGAAGGAACAAATAATGCAATAACATACGGATTAGCGACACAACAGACCGATCACACAGATACACAATTTCAAATGATTGTTTTTCCAATAAGCAACAAATAAATATTGATTCAATCGGAAATTTTTTTAGGTCTCTCGGGATATGCTTGTAATTATAGAAAATTTCAAATCGTACTATGTTATATTTTATCTTCTTATTGATATATACGGCATATTCTTTTTGACCTACACGGATATTTCTTTGAATTTCGAATCTTGACCAAGGGAAAGCACAATTCCATAAAATGCTAATGAACTGCGTTAGACTTCTCTCTTCTGCTTTCCTGTTAAATATCGACATGAAGGTGATAGAGTGTCAGAAAAGAATAGAATACGCGCATCTTTTTCAGGACAACGCCAAGTAACGATGAAAAGAAAAAGATTAAAAGAGCTTAAATTTATCTCATATGTATCTAATTCCATGAACTTCTTCCCTTGGCATCATTCCCTGAATAGTTTGTCCTGTGGTATAACAATATCATCGATTGTATTTCAAATAAATTTATGATCCGCAACTTTTTCATAATGTCAATGTTGTGCAAAAGCCTAAAGGACGGTTTGATGGATTCATATGGACCTATTAATACATTGGTTGTGGAGGCATAGCGTTATCACTTTTGGGGTTGCGCGGATGCCATTGCGTGATGTGACTTATCTAACGTTTGAGTAGAATGTAGCGGGATCAAGACAGAAATATGTGTAAACAATTCGGACATTTGGGGCTTCGTTTTATGTGTAAGTGGCGCGTATCATGTCTCGTATACTAAGCGAACATAGTGTAATATTGTGAGTTGTTTTATATTTGCGCTATTTAATTTCACATTGATATGCAAAGTGCACGTGGCACAAATGACGGACTATTACTAATTTTCAATTTCAGAGTGTAGGATGGGATTCGTGAAGGTGATCAAAAATAAGGCATATTTCAAACGTTACCAAGTGAAATTTAAGCGTAGGCGTGAGGGTAAGACAGATTATTATGCAAGGAAACGTCTAACTGTGCAGGATAAGAATAAATACAACACTCCAAAGTACCGGCTTATCGTACGTTTCACCAACAGAGATGTCATTGCTCAAGTGAGTCATGTTACTTTATTCAAGTTGATCTGATTGTTTTCAGATAGTTTACATGGGTGGGAATAAATGAATGAAATAGGAGCTTTACACGATCATATCGTCCCTTTCTCTCATACTTTTCTTTAGTGACAGTCAATAAGCTATAAATACTTGGGTAAACGCAGCATAGGCTCTTTCAAGTCTTGTTGATGTTGCTGTAGATATACTGTTTGCTGTAGAATGATCGGACAAATTTTATTACTTTCATTTTTTTTTGTTTTTTAGTATTTGTTATTGGGAAATATCTTTCCAAAATATGGATTTTCTGCAGTGACCATTTAAGATCAGACCACTTTAGTTCGGTTTTGGAGAACTAACAATACCAATTTAAATTTCAGATCGCATATTCTCGAATTGAAGGTGATGTAGTGGTATGTTCTGCTTACTCACATGAATTACCACGTTATGGAATTAAGGTTACATTTGCTTCGTTTTGCAATCAGGATTCATATGTAAAATTTGCAGCTAAATAGTATGTGCACAAAGTAGAAACGCACTTACTGATTTAGATTGACATGTGCAAGTCAAGTTTCATGGCATTCACGAATTGCACGCTACTTAGGTGACGTTTATTCTGTAGTACGTGGAGTGTATGATTGTACCGTTTGCATGAGATTATCAAGATCCAATGAAAAAAATACACTAAATGAGTAGGATCAGTTATGGTTTTTGCACTGTTTGAATTTTTCACTTTTAGGTGGGCTTGACCAACTATGCATCGGCTTATGCTACCGGTTTATTGCTGGCTCGACGTCATTTGCTCAAAATCGGTCTGGCAGAAACTTACAAAGGTCTTGAAGAAGCAAACGGTGATGACTATAATGTTGAAAAGGAAGGCGAACGAGCACCTTTCCGGGCAGTCCTTGATGTTGGCTTAGCACGCACTGTTACAGGCGCTAAAGTTTTCGCTGTCATGAAGGGCGTTGCTGACGGCGGGATTGATGTTCCACATAGGTGTGTATTGTTTTATTACAGTATTTCTTGGATTATATTTATTGGTTCCGCATATTGCAGCAGGTTTTCCGCTCGATCTACAGGTTAGTAATCAGTCATGTAGGTCACAATTAAAAGTTCTCGTTCTGTTAATCTGTTGGTGCAATCTTTTTTCAGTGAGACGCGTTTTTTCGGTTATAATTCGGAAACCAAATACAATGCTGAAGCACATCGTGATAGAATACTTGGAAAACACGTTGCTGATTATATGACGCTATTGAAAGAACAAGATGAAGATGCGTATAAGCGGCATTTTTCGCGTTTCATTGCTGCTAACGTCAGTGCAGATGATGTGAGCTGTTGAAAAATTTAGTTATCGAAAATATGGTTATTCCTATAATTAACCGGTGTTTGGCTTTATTTCTGATAATAATGTGCAAAAGTTTGTGTATTTGCAGATTATGGATATGTATAAAAAGGCACATGAAGCAATCCGTAAGAATCCAGCACGGGAAGTTAAGGAGCCGAAAAAGGTAATTTTTTCCCCTTTTTCTTTTCTTTGCTTTTCATACAGACTTCATTTACAGTATTACATTTGTCTGTATCTTTTTCGAATGCTTTGCTACATTTTTCTATTTTTTGGATTATTAGTTTTGGTTATTTCTAGGTCACAAAGAAACGCTGGACGGCAAAGAAGGCATCGCTAGCGGTACGCAAGAATCGTGTTAAAAACAAGAAAGCACACCTTAAAATGCTGAAAGCACAGCAAGAAGCGCAGTAATTGAAAATCATTTTGTTGATGTCGTGTGCATCTTTAAGAATTATAAGATTGTTTTGGTATATAAATATTGTTAAATTTTGCTCGTATTACAAAGTATATAGATTATTTTATGGGATACATGGATGATGATACTTGAAATTCGGGAAATTCGGCGAAGATATGCAGGTCAGGCAACTTCAGTTATTTGCAACTTAGAGGATTATGATATGTTGTCGTGTGGTTAGCTAAATATGGGTAGTTCATTTAATATGGTTATTGCTATTTGTAGCGTTTGCTATCTGAATTACGGCTTATTGCTTCTCAAAATGCGACAAAAAGTTTGGAACTTTGGAATGTGGGCTGAAAATCATAGTTCCCTCCTATAACAATTAGACATTTTGTTTAAAATCAAATACCTGAGTCAGTGTTAGCAGTGTCCCGACGTTGGATCGCATCACATTTTGTCTGGGATATTTCGCTGAATTATGATGTCTTGACGGTGAGTGATTGGTGAAATGTTGTGAAATAAAGGGATCAATTTCAGGTAGTCATAGGCCAAGGGTGGATCGAACCATGTTGCTTGAGTGAAATATTCTTGAATAAAAGCTATCTTATCCAGAGATATGAAGTAAAATTAAATAGTTCTAGAAGTGAAGTCATGAGTTTCCACCGGTTGATCCTTGTTTAGATAAATCCGACATATGATTGAGAGTGCTACCGGTAACATTCACTCTATCAGATAATGATCGGCTAATTTCAATTTTAAGAGATTTATAATCATAGATGATAATTCGCATTATCATTACATTATAATTGCCTTTTTATTCTTGCGAATTGCATCATTCTTCTTTCTAAAATATTATTGGGAAAACGCGAAAAGAAGGAAAGAAAGAAAGAAATATTCTAAATGAAAAATGAATTAGTAATAAACGATAAACTAAAAGCAACGTGTGACATTTAATCATAATTATTTTCCACATGAGTTTATAAGTAAGTAATGTCGTGTGAACTATGACCCCAAAAGTAATTAAGAACAATTATAGTTCACATGGGAATATTTTTTATCATTTTTTTTCGCAGTGTAAGAGTGTATTAGTCTTCGTGATATACATGATAATAACTTGATCGAGAAAGAGATAGAGAGAGAGAGAGAGAGAGAGAAAGAAAAAACATTTTATTGGTTACTGTTATGAGAAATTTCAATTTTTCATTCGATGATTTTTTCATAAATTTATTTTAGTTATTCAAAAATTGTTTGTTTATCAATATATCATAATTTTGTTGCTTATTTTAAATTCCATTCCGATTCCGGTAAGAACGGTTACAATAGGCATATCAATCAGTAAGGTTAACTTCAAAATTGCAAAATCCCTCTTTTCATTCTTTATTATACAAAGGAAGGGATTAACCATACGAGCGGATTCTTTGGAAGATAACTTTAAAGAATGAGTTGTGCTACATTTGAGTAAGAGTAATTTGCAACTGATCCGTTCTTTCATAAAATTTGGCAGGGAAAAGAAATGAAAGTGAGGTGAAAGGTGAAAGTTTTATTAAATTTAAAAAATTCAAAAGTCTAATTTTCAAGATTTTAAGTAAATTTTTGTTGAGTTTTAATTTATGGGAAACTTATAGAATTAGTCAAATGGTAAAATTGTTTAAGAAGTTCTGAAATGCCGAAAATTTTATCAATTAGTTTTACTGAATTCAAAATTCCCATCTTACAAGTCAATACATAAATGAGTAATATTATGATATATGATAATAGCTTATCCTGAATTTTTAATTTTCAAAAAAGGGAAGTTAATTTTTATTTGCAACTCAAATATGATGTTCAATTTTTCATTGCTTCCGATTTTAATTGTTTTAATTATCAATAACTGAATCGCTAGTTAAATATTTTAAAAATTTTTTAACTTTCAATTTGGATAATTTCATCTTAAATGGTTTCTTTGAAAGGTAAGCCTTTATATTTTCCAGATTTCAACTCAGGTTTAGTCTTCATATTTTCCAGATTTCAATTCAGGTTTAGTCTTCACATTTTCCAGATTTCAATTCAGGCTAGTATAAAATTACAGTTCAAAATTTAGAAATTCAAAAAAATTCACAGTTAAATAATGATTGTCTAGAAATAATTATTTTCGAGTACTTATGTTTACCGTTAAATATAGCACTTCATGGGAGGGTCATTATGAGGCGACAAGATGTCGCATCGTTCGGAAGATTCATTCATGGGAAAATATTTCTTGAGAATGTGATGAGACCTCACACACTCTGTGAACTCACCGACAAAAGTAAGTAGTGATTAATATTGTAGTTTAAAAAACTATTTCTGCTTCATGATATTTGAATGATAAACAATTACTAATTAATTAATTAAGAAAAAAAACTTTTCTTTGCAAAAATTAATATTTAAGTATGAAAATAGAATATAAATTTTAGAGAAAAAGAAATTGAGAAAATGTTGAAAATATAGGAAGATAATGATGAAATGATGTAAAAAGATACGTGAAAAATAAATAATATTATTTATAAAGCTCTATGATATAACCTAACAGGTAATTTAACTGTTAATTAGTGTAAAAAGAATTATTTGAGAGATTTCGTTCTAACTGCAATCCGATTCTGTATTTTGTTTCTCTTTCTGAAATGCTATCATTAGTAACTAATTCAAATTTAGATTCTGTCATGCTAATTAGAATAAGTTTAAATTAGGTTAAAAAATTAATCAAACAAATTGATTAAATGATCTGATCATTCCTTCAAACAGATGTTTTAATCAATTACTTAATTCAACTTGATATTATTTAATAATTAGGTTCAAAATATTAAATCATACTTCATTTATTAAATCATATGGTGATGTATTTTAAAGTATCACGAAAGATTTTCATTTTTTTTCAAAACAAAAAATATTCATGGTGATAGATAAATTTTGAATATGATAAATTTTAAATATAATTTTAAGCATATTAACTTATACATTAATTAATTTTAAACATGCAATAAAATGTATGTATGAGTAAATTATTCTTATAAAAAAGTAAATTAATTAATGTTAATCATTAATTAATGTAAAAGTAAATTAATTAATGTTAAAAAGTAAATTAATAATTAAAGTTGATCGCTAAACAATAATTTTGTAAATTGTTGAATTTTAAATTCAACAAAAAAAGAGTGTATAAATGTGACATTTCCATAAATGGATAATAATTGAATTTGTTGCAAATTCATCTTCCCATGAAATTATAACTTGCAAATTTGCAAAGATAATATTTTTCCATTTGACCTTATGTGAATTTTTCTTTCCAATTACTTCTCAATTATTTGCATAACTTTCATCAATCATTTTCTTCTATTTGCATCATCCAAGTTCACCTCTCATTTACCTGAGTCTCAAATTTTAATTTCTTTTTTATTTTCATTTAAAATGTATAATTAATTATTTTATACATTCAATAATAAACGTTAATTTCAATTTTCTTTTCTTCAAAATCCTAACCTTTAACCTTTGTAAAAATTTTAATCTTCTTTGCTCTTATAAAATTTATTTGAAAAAGGAAATGAAATTCTTAACAAAACTTTTTTAAATTAGCGCAAAATAATAGAGAGAAAATTTTGTTATATACTAATTGTTGGCAAGTGTTTGGTGCTATGAAATGGAATACTAATTACTAATTAAATAATAATTAATTATCAAATATATCTTTGCGATTATCTTTTATTGAATACCATTTACTTTTCGATGTCTTTCAATATATGAAACTTTTAATCCATTCATTGATTGTAATTCATTAACTTTCACTTTCAAATATCTTCCGATGAATGAAAAACTTTCTTGGATAATGACTGATTAGTTAAAAACTATTCCATCCTATCCAAAATATCATTCTATCATTTAACTACAACATTACTAATTAGGTGTTATCATATGTCAATTAATTGAAATGATAGTGATGAGATTACTATTTCAAAAATATTTATTGATAAATGATGAATGCTGATAAATGATAAATGAGTATGTTATTTATCTATTATAAATATTTATCATTTCTATTTTCTCAATCATTATCATTTCTTTTTTCCAAAATAAAATCAATAATACTTTAATTATAATTAGCTCATCAAAATTAAAATGATAATAATGAGATGATTATAATGTTACTTTCAAAATATAAATACAATTCCAAATTATAAATTTTTAAAATTTAATTCAAATTATAATTTTATTATTTTTTAAATTATTATACAATTTCATAAATATTTTATTTTACCCTAAAAATAATAATATTAATTACTGTTCAAAGTTTTTTTCATTATTTTAAAATTTTTATAAATGTTTCTTTCTTCCTTATTTTATCCTAAAAACAATAATATTAATAAGAAGAAGAAGATTGAGAAGCATTACAATTGTTAACATATTTGTTAACAGAAGCATGCAATATAATGCATGCAAAAATGCATGCATATGATGTTACCGGCGCCAGATTAAACTTCTCGGCCGTGAAAATAGGGATTATCCGATAAATCCATCATGAAAGATGAATCCATTTATTTATTCATTCACGTAACCGACTATATTTTAATATAATATTCGTTCATTTATAATACCACTCTGTAATATTTGTAGTAATCCCATTTCTCCTTTCTTTTCTTTTCATCCAAATTATATAAGATGATGTTAGCAAGTTGTCGTGCTAATCAATGAAATTTAATGTAGTAAACAATTCGATTCGTGAACTTTGACCTACTATTAACATTACTCAATGTCTAATAGCAAATTATAATATTTCATTAAATTGATAAAGTTTATTTAATATAATATTCGTTCATTTATAATTCCACTCTGTGATGTTTGTAGTAATCCCATTTTTCTTTTCATCCAAACTATGTAAGATAATGTGGAAAGTTGTGGTGCTAATAAATGAAATTTAATATTGTAAAAAATTTGATTCTTAAACTTTGACCTACTACTTTTTGCATTATTAATTTTATTAGAAAATTATAATAATTCATTACATTGATGAAGTTTATTTTTTCCCACAAATGAAATATATCGTTTATAATTGCGATCCAATCATACTTTATTTGCTATACGTTGAAAATGAAAGAGAAAATGAAGAATAACGTTTTGAAGATTTTGAAGGACATCCAATTTTCTTTTTTCAACAAATGAAGAAGAGTAATAATCAAAGAAGCGAATCAGGCATAATTGATTATTAAATACTTAGAAAATCCGGAAATAAGGAACAAAAACCCAAAATCATTTATGGTAATTCGATCTGAGTGAAAGAAATGAAAAAGAAAAATTCTAAGTCATTTCAAATTGTTCGTTTACTTCTTTTTCCAATGTCACGTCAAATTTTCTTATCGATAACAAATTCTTATCAGTTCTATTTATGATATTTATTTATGATAGTGATTATTTATGTTCTATTTATGATAGTGATTATTTAAAATGAGTCAAATAGCAACTATCGTAAATTTTATAATTAAAAACAATTAGTCAATCATATTAGGAACAATAACAATTTCTTATCAGTTCTATTTATGACAGTGATTATTAAAACGAGCCAAAAAGCAATTATCGTAAATTTTATAATTAAAGACAATTAATTAGGAACAGGATTATTTAACCTAAATCATTTTAATTCATTTATTTGTATCATTTAAAAAATATTTCTCTTATTCATTTTTATTTCTTTTTTCCTCTTCTCCATAATATTCTAATTTTAAAAAGTGAGATCAAAGGATTGTGAACTATCAGTTGAACAATTCATAAATCATTTCCTGACAATCGAACGCTTAATTATCTGATGAACAAAGCGATAAATGAATAATTTAAAACTTTTGTTAAAACAATCCAAGCCGATTGAGTAATAACAAAAATTACGATATTGCTTGGGAAAGTTGTTAACATTGATATTATCTCAGAAATATCATCCAATAATCTAAAGTTGTCTAATTTATAGCTATTCATCCATTTCGTCTCTCTTCTGTAATCCAATCATTCTGATATAACATTAAAATTTTCCTATCAAAAAAATGATACAAAAAAGTTTATCAAAACTTTAATTTATATTATTAAATTTAAACAAACTTCAATCAACAACTAATTAAGCCTTTTTTTTGTTTCTTATAATTAAATTTCATTAAACAAAAAGGCAAATTGATATTTAAATTTATTCATGAACATTATTCCATATTGCTTAATTTTAGTTTGATAGATGAACGGTTAATATAGTAAATAGTAATTTTCAACTTTTAATTTCAGTATCATATCATTTGTTAATGATAGTTTAATTAAGTAAATTTTCAAATAAATTTATTTTAATTAATTATCATTAAATGATAGAAATAATTTTCTTATTTTCGTTTTAAAATAATCGAATAATTCTGAACAATCAAATAATTAATTCTTCATCTTTAACATTATCATCTATTTTTTTATCCTAAATTAATATTCTAATTAAAGAATTCAACAGAGAAAACAATTTGTTTACAAAGGAATAAATAAATAACGTAAACAACTTTTATCCATTTCCAATTATCATTTTATGAAAATTCTTTTTGTCTTTTTTTAAATCCAAATCTATCGTATCGGTAACATTATATGTGTTTATGCATTTAAAATTTATTTATTAGACAATCCTCCCACTGTTTGTTTTTCTACAAACTAAAACTTCAATCAATATTTGATAATTAAAATAATTCTATAATTATTAAATTTAAATTTAAATTAAAAGAAGAACTTAAATCAATATTTGATAATTAAAACAATTCTATAATTATTAAATTTAAATTTAAATTAAAAAAGAACCTAAATTAATATTTGATAATTAAAATAATTTTATAATTAATAAATTTAAATTTAAATTAGAAGAAGAACTTAATTCAATATTTGATAATCAAAATAATTTCATAATTAATAAATTTAAATTTAAATTAAAAAAGAACTTAAATCAATATTTGATAATTAAAATAATTTTATAATTATTAAATTTAAATTTAAATTAAAAAAAGGAACTTAAATTATTAAAAACTTTATTATTTTCGATCATTCTCACGCATAGACATATATACAAATACACACCACACATATACAAATACACACACATACACATACAGACACATACACACGCACAACTGTCATTTTATTTATTTGAGAAAATCGAAATAGAAAAAAAATTAGTTAAACTGCCTTGAAAAAAGTGATGGGTTAGAGAGAGGTTTGGGAATGGGAAAACTTCGGTGATTAAAATATTTGAAAAAAAAATTTGGAATATCTACCCGAGCAATAGCGGGGAGAAAGAGCAAAAAAAAACCGATGAAAATGATTATTATGCGAAAATAACATCCCAATCGTACGATTACAATAATAATAATATTATTACGGTTATAAACCAAATAGCAAAGAACTTCCTACATTCACTTACTCCATTCACTCATATATGCTATAAAATAGTCACTCAAAAACATAACGCATATATGCTATAAAATAATTTCCATATAAAAGTTAATACTATGAGATTATTAACATTTTCCGGCTTTTAATCGATTCAGGAAAAAAAAAAGCCAAAACTTTCTATCCATTTTTTTTTGGCTTCTTTTTTTAACTTTTCACAATCGTTTATTCATTCCAATTAAATGGTGAAAAAAAAAGAAAGTTTTTGATTTTATCGTTTATTTTCAATTATTTATAAACTATAAAATAAAAAGTTGATAATTGTTAACTTTCATTTTTTGCATTATCATTTTTTGCATATTTCAATAATTTTTAAATTAAATTTTAAATTTTACACTTATGATTGGAAAAGAAAAAGAAACAAAGAAAAGGAAAAATGTCATTTTTGCATATTTCAATAATTTTTGCAAAATTTTAAATTAAAATTTTTATATTAGAAAAAGCAAAAATTTGAAATTTAATTTCAATAGAATGAAGTGAAATGGCAGTTAAATGGAAACTATAATTTAAGTGATAGATTAAATTGAACAGGTAGGTTTATTTTTTGTTAATTAATATTAAAACTTTTGCTAGCCTTCTTATTGCTTATTTATTTGATGGTGAAATGAAAAAGAACTGTATTTAAAGTTACACGTTTACTTAATTACTCATTTAATTCTTAATTTGAATACTTTTGGAAATTCTTTTTTCTTCAGTTTAATCGAATGAAAACAAATGATATAATCGTTTCATTTTTACAAAACTACTTTTGATATTCCAAAATTATTCAAATAAGAATATAATATATAATTTTGCAACAATTAAACATTAATTATCAATGGTACTGATAAGAAATCTGTAGAAAAAGGAAAACAAAAAATGAAGTAATTTAAATAATTTAATTAGACAAAGGAAAATTATATACGTTATCATATCACTGATATAATTTTGATAAATATTATTACATAGTAATCCCAATAAATATAAGTGAAAATTTGTGATAAACTTTATCACATAGTTTTGATAAATATTAATAGACAGAAATTTTAATAAAATATATGAAAATTTCGATTAGAATTTCAATGTAATTAGAAAAAAGCTAAAAATAAAGAATATTAATATCACTATTAAACAACTTTTTCTATTACTTTCAATTTCTGATATGATTTTGATAACCTTATCAGTATGGAAATTTAATTAAAGTAAATGAAAATTTTGAATAGAACGTAGAAATACGCTTGTTTCAATATCCTTTTTTTTTCATTATTACCATTATTTTACATCACTATTTTTTCCTTTTTCTTTAGCCATTATGGCAATCATCTTAATTAACGCTTCCTGCGATATTGACAGCTATAAATTCAATCGGATCGGATCGTTTCACATTTCATTTTTATCGATGATATTTGTTTTTTTCTTTTTCCTTTTTGATATGCTATTTTCCATTTTCTATTTTATCGTTTTTAAATTTTCTGTTTATCTCTGTTATTTAATAAATTATCATTGCTATACCGGATTTTCTTTATTAATTGGATAAATATTATGATATTATACGATCCGGTTAGTTTGTTAAATACGATCCGGTTAGATTAGTTTGTTAAATCATATGACATCTAATTGTTTCTATATTAATTTTTATTCATAAAAATTATGATAGAATAATTTCCGCTGATCTATTTCATTTTCATTCAAAAAATTTTTGATATTTTATAACTGGATTATATAAATTCATGATCTAATTAATTTTACTGTTTAGATTCGCGATCTTATTAATTTATAGAAATTCGCGATCTTATTAATTTATAGAAATTCGTGATCTTGTTAGTTTTACTGTTCAGATTCTCGATCTTATTAATTTATAGAAATTCGTGATCTTATTAGTTTTACTGTTTAAATTCGCAATCTTATTAATTTATAGAAATTCGTGATCTTATTAGTTTTACTGTTCAGATTCTCGATCTTATTAATTTGTAGAAAATCGTGATCTTGTTAGTTTTAGTGTTCAGATTCTCGATCTTATTAATTTATAGAAATTCGTGATCTTATTAGTTTTACTGTTTAGATTCATGATTTTATTAATTTATAGAAATTCGTGATCTTATTAATTTTATCACTACGTATTTTGTATTCTTAGCTAAAATGAGTAAGTAATATTTAATTAAATTAAAAAAAAATTTCGAACTAAAAAAATTTACTACTATACTTTAATTAAATTTACCGTTATCTGCTTGTTGATACCTATCATTTCCCAACATCATATTTATTTCATAAATCTTAAGGATAGTTCATATCAATTGAGATAATCCTTTTGAAGTTGCTATTGGAGAGATGAGCGGAAGGGAGGAGACAGTAAACATATTGAATAGATTATATCTATCCGTTTTAACTTTCCGATTATTCATCCTAACAATATTATCGTTTCCGATATAGTGATATTTTCCCTCACCGGAAATCAACAAGTATGTAAAGAAATTATATTCCGGCTATTTTATTGTAGCAAATTACCATAATTAATTGGGTGAGTGGTGAAATTACCTCATGCTGTTCCACTCACTTGTCCAGCAGGGGGCTCAATATTGTTATTGTTATTGTTGTTTATTCATCCTTTTTTCCTTCTCTTCCTCCTTCTTCATCCTCTTCCTCTTCCTCCTTCTTCCTCCTCCTCCTCTTCCTCCTTCTTCCTCCTCCTCCTCTTCCTCCTTTTTCTTATTCCTCCTCCTCCTTTTTTCCGAATTTGTTCATTCATTCATTCATTCATTCATTCAATCATTCATTCATTCATCATACTTTGTTTATTTTACAAATCTATTCAAACTTAAAGATCCTACTTCAACTATTTACTTATACCATACTATGTTTCATTCTATTTGTCGCTGTGTTATATGTGTGTGTGTGTGTGTGCTTGTGTGTGTGTGTGTGTGTGTGTGCATTTGTGTATGTTATTTAGTTGACAAATGCAAAGGATACGGTAACACTAGTGTCACCACAATCTTTCTCATCATCCCCATTGATGACACCATTTTTCATTTTTCCCTTGAAATAAATTTAATTCTTCTTTGCTTCTCTATTCAAAAAAAGACAAAGAAAAAAGTTTTAAACGGTGTCAACTGTAATAATTAAATTTTAATGGAGTTTAAACAACTAAATGCAATTATTTAGATTAGTATATATTATTGCAATTTTAATTTTAATCTAAAATAATTCAGGAAACAATACGAGAGAGAGAGAGAAAGAGAGAGAGAGAGAGAGAGAGATAATTGGAAGAAATTTCAACTCCTTTAGTGATTGATATGCCATCGTGTAATCCTTTTCATTTTTTTTGAATTCATATTTTTCAGCAATCTTACTCAACACGATATTCAACGCTGTCATAAAAAAGACTATGATACGATAGATTCATTTAATAATTTTATTAATTCATAATTAAAATGATTTTATTAATTCATAATTAAAATAGTTTTATTAATTAAAATGATTTTATTAATTCACAATTAGAATGATTTTATTAATTCATAATTAAAATGGTTTTATTAATTAAAATGACTTTATTAATTCACAATTAGAATGATCTTATTAATTCACAATTAAAATTTCATTATGAAAGTATAAAGAAGCACCGATTTATTATTTATTACCTTGCTAAGACAATTAAAAATTATTTCGATAATTTATTACAGGTAAAGCTAGGCCTAGAATATGATTTGGTGAAGAGAAATTTTTGAAGATATATATTTCGTATTAAATTAAATTAAAATAAATATTTCCAGTGATTCTGAAAAATTTTTAATTTTGAATTTTTAAAATCTATTCCTTTATTTATCATCATTTCATTTATCCAACTTCTACACTCATCAAAAGCAATTTTTTTTCAGTAATTAGCAGTTGCTCATTAAGAATTCTACAAGATGCTGCCGATCCATCATCAATATTACCATTTAAAAAATGTCAAACTATCAAACATCCCATTTGATAGTTGCCAAATTCTATTCCTTACCTTTTCTTACTTCCTAACTTCGATTTCACATTTTTTTTTGTATTTTAATTTTAATAATTCTTTAACTTATCTTAATTAATAACAATTACACATAATTAGCATCGAATAATAATAATGATAATTAAGTTGTCAAAAATTTGCGAGACATTTTTAATTTATTCGAAAGACAAAAGAATTTAATTAAACTTTTTAAAAGTCAAATTTTAACTTTCAATTTTTCTTTTAAACTTTTTAAAGCTAATTGTTAATTTGTGAAATTTTTTCAAAATTTGTACTTTCTAAGCATTTTGCTGTATAGAAACAAAAGAAAGTTTGTAGTTTTTAAAGAAACATTCAATGAGAAAGGAAATTTTTGCAATTTTTATAAAATTTCAACAAAATTTCTTTTTTCGAAAAGAAACTTAAATTTTAGGATTAGTAAAATGAATTTAAATAAACAAAAAAAGAGTTTAGTCCTAAAATATTTTTATATGTATACTTTTCATTATTTAATAAATGAATGATAAACGAATTAATTGTTCGTAAAGAATTAAGTCCTAAAATATTTCTATATATAATTAATTAATAAATATAGTTTAGGAAATGAATGATAAGCGAACTAATTGTTCGTAAAGAATTAAGTCCTAAAATATTTCTATATATAATTAATTAATAAATACTATTTAGGGATGAATGATAAGCGAACTAATTGTTCGTAAAGAATTTAGTCCTAAAATATTTCTATATAAATTTTTTTATTAATTAATAAGTACTAATTAGGGATGAATGATAAGCGAACTAATTGCTTGTATTTGTTAGTTTCTCATGTAAACTGTTCAATGATTTAAATGGAATTAACAACTATTTAAATACGACATAATAGCTATTCCAAAATTGAATTTTTTGAAATTGTCAAAATTTCAAATTGAAACAATAGTTACTTGCTAAATAACGCTTGAAGTTTATTTGTTGTTGAAGCTTTCTTTCAAAGATATCAAAAAAAAATACGCTAATACTGCTAATCTTTATAAAGCCGGATACGGTGTTCAATCAGCTTAAATCGGCAAAATGGGCGAAATTCTTTCGGAACAATCATAAAAACTGAAATAATTCTCTTAGCAATGTTAATACAAAGTCTAAAGTAAAGAAAAATTCGAAATCTTCAATCATTTTCCGGAATCATATCCGCTACTTAATATCATTAACATTGTCATCAAAAAAATGCTATTCATCTTATCATTTCAAGTGAAATATGTTTAAGCTCATTATTGATAGTCGATCCCATCATGATATTATTATCATCGGTAGTATAATTACCAATTTTTTTATTCAAGATTGAAACTTCTTCTCTCAAACAGTATAATGATCAATATCATTATTATCATCATAAAAAGATGCTATTCATCTTATCATTTCATGTAAAA
Organism: Cercopithifilaria johnstoni; assembly: GCA_916381525.1. Classification (NCBI taxonomy): domain Eukaryota; kingdom Metazoa; phylum Nematoda; class Chromadorea; order Rhabditida; family Onchocercidae; genus Cercopithifilaria; species Cercopithifilaria johnstoni. Next base: position 51,820 of record CAKAEH010000931.1, read on the forward strand.
TATGTGTAAGTGTTTACTATTAATAGTCGATCTGATCATGATATTATTATCATCGGTAATATAATTACCAATTCTTTTTTTATTAAAGATCAATATCATTATCATTATCATCATCATCATCATCATCATCATCATCATCATCAAAATCAAAATCATTTCAACTGAAATGTTTCAGTTCACTAATTGACAGTCAATTCCATCATTGATATTATTATCATCGACAGTATAATTATCAGTCAAATTTACACGAAATCGATTAGTAAAATTCAACAAATTATTAGCGAATTTTCAATTTCAGCTAACAATTCAAAACGAAAAAAAGCTATTTTAGATTTCGTTTTTTTTGAATTTCTTCTTTATCTTTTTGAAAAATTAAATTTTTACAAAATACAATCAAACAAAAATAGTAACACAAAAAGTCAACTAACTACATCGAACCAATGATTTATTCGTTTTTCAGTTTATGGGGCGGTCTTTTAACCCCGTCGAGGACTAACCCCGCCTAAGAACAACCCATTGCGTCCGTTGTCATCTTCTACCACATCCATCCATACCCGTCCATTCCATTCATCTATCTACGATGCTGTTCTCTCCTTTCAATTTGATGTTCTTTTTGCTGCATGTTGCTTGCTCTATTCCTCTTGCAAAAATGCAGTTTATTCGCACATTATTCGACACACACACAGATACACAGACACACACACACACACACCCTCTCTTAAACAGACAGACACATATTCTTAGAATACAATCCATCTTAATATCTATCCTTAAATGGTTGGTAGATAGTATACATACCTGCTTTCTCTTATATATTTTATACCTATGCATCTTTTTTTTTTCCACATATAATTGCTATCATTCCGGTATCATTCCGGTTTCATTCTTATATTTATCCTTTCCGGTATTGTTCTTCATATATTATTAGCATTTAATTATGATGAAATTACTAATTTTCATGAATATTTATATTTGTGAAATTATTACGATATATTTTAAAATACTATTTGCTTTTAGAATTTGGAATGTTGAAAAGAACATTTTTCAGATGAAGAAAAGATAAATGAAAAAAAATTTCTTCACTATTCAAAAATCATTTGATGAATAATTTTTATGAGATTTTCCGGTAGCAACGTAATATATGTTGTAGATATTTTATTTTAGACATTCCGGTAACAACGGAATATGTGTTATAGATATTTCAGACATTCCGATAGAAAAGGATATATGTTATAGATATTTTATTTTAGACATTCCGGTAGCAGCGGAATATGTGTTATAGATATTTCAGACATTCCGATAGAAAAGGATATATGTTATAGATATTTTATTTTAGACATTCCGGTAGCAGCGGAATATGTGTTATAGATATTTCAGACATTCCGATAGAAATAGGATATATGTTGTAGATATTTTATTTTAGACATTCCGGTAGCAGCGGAATATGTGTTATAGATATTTCAGACATTCCGATAATAATAAAATATATGTTGTAGATATTTTATTTCGTTTTATTTATACATTAACGTTATATGTTATTGTGCTCCCAAATAGCGAATTCAGTATAATTAGTATTATTAATTGCAGGAGAAGATTATCTATCTATTCTTGACATTAATTTTCGTTTGTTAATGAATGCTCGATTAGCGATAACAGCAATAATAGTAGCAACAATAATAACAACAATTACTACTGCAATAACATTAAATTGATAGTTAGCATCATTCTTGAATTGAATATTTAATATTTTCATTACTATCATTCCTGGCATAGTTTGTCAATAAAAAGGGAAGTGGAAAGACGAGAGAGGAAATTCCGGAAATACATCTTTTATAATGAATTTGCTGTTTATTGTAACAGCTATTATTGTCACTGTAAATTTACGGATTGAAATCAGTGCTGCTATTTTGACCGGTTAGTTTTATAACATTTTGTTTTTACCGATCGACTATCTAACGAGTACTTTTTTATATTCGATAAATAGCTATTGATTAGTTAGATTTATTTCCTTGATAATTATCTCGAATTTTTACTTTCTTTTACCAAAAATTTTCTTCTCTCTTCATCTCTGCATATTATGCATTTAATCATACCTAATATCACTTACGTATGCCACGTAACGTACGTTACTCAATTTCTACGTTTTCAAATTTCTATTTTCATATAGGCTAAGTAAAAATTAGCTAAAATCCTTTTAATTAATATCATATAACAATAGATTATTTATACTTATAAAATTTTTGCAATAAAATTAATAAACAAATGAAATAAATATTATTTGGAATAAATAAATTATAACAAAGAAAAGGTTGCATTAAATTAATAAAGGTAATATAAAAGAATAATAAAATTGAAATTAGTGAAAAAATTAATTTTCATTCTTTTCAATTTTCAACATATAAGGTATAATTTATTGAATGATTGAATGATAATTGCTAAGGGAAATATAGTTAAACCAAGTTGCATTCCAAGCCTCTTTATCATCAATTTTCATCTATATCATCTCTAAATCATCCGTATCATCTTAAGGATACTAATTATCCTCTTTTCTTAATATGCGAACATATCATCATCTCATCTATTTTCCAACTTAGACACTTCTAAATCATGCATTAAAATTTATTTGCATCAGTTAAAAATTTTGGATCATTAAGATTACAAATAATTTAAACGAACAATGATTGTTATAATTTCTATGATTTTTAATTTAATTATCATGATTTTAATCTTGGTTTAATATTTATGAAATTTATTATGCAAACGAATATATTTGTAATTATTTGCAATTGACATAAAAAATGTTTATGCAAATAATTATAATAATAATAATGATAAAGATATAATAAGCAAGAAATTGATATTTAAAAATTTAAAAATTAAGATTTAATTTAAAAATTGAAATGGATTAAAAAAAAAATCATAATATCTTTCTTTTCATCTTATAACTTTTTACATTTACTCGAATGAAATCAATTATAACTATTAAATTTAAATTTTGAAATTAATTATAAATATTAAATTGAAAACTTTGATTTCCTAATTTTTAGGTCGTTGTAATGCAGCATCGTGTCGTAATGAAGGATATTGTATGCAAATTTCATCCAATGTTCATAAATGCATGTAAGTTTGCAAATATTGAAATAAATTTTAAAATTTAAAAAGGGTTTTTTTGTCTTTTTTTCGCATCGAAAATTATATCATATAATTAACGGAATCATTTTCTTTGCATATTTAAAAACAATAAATTTTAAATAGATATGATGATGAAGAATTTTGGGATAAATTTAAAATTGCTATGAATTATGGTAAAGTGAAAAGGTAAAAGGAAACGGTGGATAGTTTTCCCAAGATGAGGTAATTTAGTGGTGAGAAGTTAAGAGGCGTCCTTGTCACTCAAATGTAAAATTTTGTCTATTTATGTGTGATAACATTTTGCATGCAAACCAATAGGGGGGCGCTTTTTTCCTTCCACCCCGCTTTAACTTTCCCTTAAAGATATTATTGACCGCAATAATAGCCTATTATAATGATTATTGTAATCTTAGTGAAGTTTTCTTCGTTCCCTCCCTCATTCTTACCTTCTATTTTTTCTTGCCGTTTGAGTGTATAACTTACTGGTAGGATTTAAATTCATATTATAACCTTCTCCGTGAAGGTCATTAATTATAAAACTATTAATTAGCATATATACATATACTTAATAATAAATAGAAATGAACGAACATGTTAATCTCTACTATTATTACTCATATTTATTATTAACAATGTAGATAAGTTATTTCATTATTTCTATTACTATTTATAACTAATAAATATTTTTGAATTATGATAAAATTATTATTACTGTATTAAAATTTCTAATCTATTAAATTATTAACTAGATGATATTAGTTTGATAATAATTAATTTTGATTAAATTATCAAATAGATAATGATGATAATAATTAATTTTTAATCCATTATTACGGTATAATTTTTTGCATAGCTAAACAACAACTTATTTAACCATCAAATATTGCCTAAATAAACTAATCATGGAAATGATTAATTTTTTTACATTACAATTGTTACTGTAAAAAAAGAGCTGATATAGGAGAAGAATTAATTATACGCATAAATTATTGATATTTGCTTTGATAGGCGAATTCTTTTTTTTAGTTCATTTTTTATTTTTGTAATTTTTATTATACGAATAATTTTCTATATTATATTTATCATAAAATATGTTAACAATAAATGATATAAAATTTAATCGATCAAATATTATTTCATCAATAATAGAAATTATTGCATTTGTAATCTAAAAGTATTACTATTCAAAATTCCATTTTAAATAATTAATTTTAATTTAAAGAGATTACTATTCAAAATTTCATTTCATTTCTGATTTAATTTAAATCAAAAAAAAAAAAAAATTTAATTAATTAAATATTATGACCTTTGTTCACACTAAAATAACCTTTTATTCCGGATGCATAACATTTCATTTATGGTTCATTAAGTTGCCTTATCAATATTAAATGTAGTTGTGGTTTAATCGCTAAAACTATTCTACCTTGACCTTTTTGTTCAATTAATAATGATCATTGAATGGTCCACATAATTTATGAACATTTCGAAATATTTATAATCCAACATTCTCTTTTACTTCTTTTTGCTTTCAATAATTTCTTATCAAATCAAAAAATTATCTTTCTTTCTTTATTCATTCACATATTTCATTCAACAATTTCTATTTCATTTCAAAAACAAAAACCGATAACGAAAAATTTACAAAAAATATAAGCGGATGATGAAAATATCACATTTTTGTGTTGTTGAATTTATTGATGAAAATTTGTTGTGGAAAATTTAATAGATCAAGAAATGGATTGAATCTGATAGTTTTATTTGCTATTAAGGTAGATAGATAGATAGATAGATAGATAGATACATTACAACAAGTATCAATATTATTATGTCATTTGAAATTTTTAAAGAATTTAAATTTTTTGCGATCAGCGCTTAATTATTATTGCTCAATTATTTTACTGAAATATATCCAAGGAAAAGATGGAAAAGAAGCAAAAAGGAGAAAAAGAATACTGAAATATATGCAAGGAAAAGATGGAAAAGAAAAATTGAGGAAAAAGAAAGATAGGATAAAATTCGATTTTATTAAAATGTGATATGAAAAATTTGTTAAATTTTAAATTTGAAATATTTATTTCCTGAAATAAAAAATTAATTCAATTTTTTGTTGAGAAAACTAACTAAAAGCATTCACTTTTATTAATTTCCTACGATCTAATTTTAAGCTTAATTAATTTTCTCTAATTTAATTTTACTTCTTTTACTAATTAAATATTTCACCGATAATCATTCAATTGAATTTTCAACTTTTGAAAAAGCAAAAAAATTTTTTAAATTCGACGAAATAGTCATTTCCTAAACAGCTGTCACTCACACATAATACGTATAATTAGTTTTTGGAGGGACAATAAATTCTAATGAAGAAGAACTTCTTGTAAACTGTCGCTTTCATTGATTGATGTATATGTGGGCGTGAGTGGGTGTGTTTCGATTGTGCACAGATATGATGATATATCCATTCCTTGCGATATATCCTTGTTGTAAATTGTGGAAAATAAAAAATAGCGAGAAAAAAAAAAGCTTATTTTCATTGACAAAAAAATATAAACAATAAAAATTAATAATTAAGCAAATAAAAATTTTTTCTTAATTAAATTTTAAAATATCATCCATTATTTATTTTACATTTATTTAAACATTCATTTAATATATGTATATTAACTAAAACTATTTTTCATTCCGATCATATCATTGTAAATAGATCATCTTATAATGTATCATTATATGAGCATTAAAGTTGTTTATATTAATGGAAAGTTTATTTATCCATTCAGTTTACACTTTTTTAAACTTTATTTCTAATCTTTGGTTAATAAAAAATTTTTGGGTAATTTACATATTTTAAGGATAATTATTCCTAAATAGAATTTACCTATTCGAGTATTATTTGCGTAACTTCTAAGTACAGGTATCGATCATATTGTTTATGCATGCCATCATGTGGTTGCATAATGACGATATTACACAATTGGGTATACAGCCGTGTCATTATATTATGTCGTCGGTCGTCTGGTGAAAGATTTCTATCATTGATAAAATTCGATCATCATTCCCACCAGATCAAGCAATGTATTTTCGCCCGACCCAATTATATCCTAAAATTAAAATTTACGGGGGAGGATTATTATTTGTTGGATGTTACCTTTTCTTATGCTTATTTTTCATGTTTATTTTCTTTTAACTACCGAGGTGAAACGATAGATAGTGCTTTATGATGTTACCCTCATAAATTATAATACGGAAGAAGCAATTCATACTTTTGGATAATTCATATCAATTGAATTAGTCTTAAATATGTATATACTCCAGAAGATCTTCCACAACTTAATATTCTTTCAAAAATTTATTTATACCTAAATTTTTGAAATTACAAATAAAAATTAAATTACAAATAAAAAATAAAGAAATACAAAAAGTTGATAATTGTCGAAATATGTCGGTGATTTGGGATAAGTTATAATATGTTATGGTAAAGATGTGTTGTATAGTATTAAATTAATTAAGCATTAATTAGATTAAGCCATTTTGCAGTGATGATTTGCAAGAAGATAAACGAAAGATTCACTTCTAATGATAACAATAAAAATATATTATCATTTTATCATTTCCTCTAATAAATTTAATCAATCGGATTTAATACTAATCTCTGTTTATAATAATCTATTAATACTACTTCTACTATCGATATAATATATAAGTGTGAAAAATAATGTGCTGTTAATTTCAAATAGTAAATATCCAGTGATAAGAAATGATTAAATGTTAAGAGAAGATTTCAACACTATGCTATCTTTTAATCAGTCACTTTTTTTTACCATAAGCAAAATTTGTTTATTATAGATGTACAGGTGGATATATGGGTGATCGTTGTGAGGAGCATTGTGATTGCTTGAATGGTGGCGAATGTCTTCGAAAAGGATCACTATCAATATGTGTTTGTCCCATTGGTATGATCTATATGCTAATTATTAATTACTTCGAACTTTTCATTTTTAAATATCAATAAAAATTAACTTATCATTTTATTAAATATAAATGAAAGTTTTATTTTAGTATGCAAATTTACCATAGAGAAAACATTAAAGATTGTTACTGTTAACATTTGTTGTGATATTTGTTTGAAATTTCTTTTTCTTTTAAAAGATAATTTGGTTGGAAGGAAAAAATCAAAAACAAATTATCAAATTATCAAAAACAAAATGATATCAATGAAAAATTATAATTGCAATAATTATTTGAGAATTTTGCTTTTTTCATTTCAAAATTTTTCATTCTCATTGTTTATTGTTTTTGCCTAATTATTTCTATTAATTAACACTTTTTTTCTTTGCAATCATTTTTATCTTATCATTTTTTGATTACTTTAAAAAATTCGGAAAAATTCAAACATTTTTCTTTACTTATAAATCTCGGAATATTTCCCTCTTTAATTTCTTCATAACTTTTAAGTCTCAAATATTCTTTTCTCTCTCTCTCTCTCTCTTTAATTTCTTCCTTATTTATAAATCTCGAATATTTCTCTCTCTATTCTTTAATTCATATATTTGTTTTATCCTAATTTTACCGGAGAGAATTTTACCGGACAATAAATCCTGTTAAAATTTATTCTCCGATGAAATTCTAATCCTATAATGTATATAATTCTTTATATCGATAAAATGATATTTTCAAAAATTTCAAAAACAATAGATCTTTTTTCTTCCTGTTTTTGTCTTTTTTTTTTATCCTGTAACAGGATTTATTCTCCGGAAAAATTCTAATCCAATACAGTAATCTCTCAAGTATCCTTCATTTTTTTTTGCTAGTCAAATAATCAAATAAAATGCTAACAATAAGATAATAAGCCATTTTATTTGTGTAATATCTTTTTTTTTTAGTTAAATAATCAAACAAAAGTGCTAACAATTAAACAATAAGACAATAAGCCATTTTATTTGTGTATAATATCAACAACAATAACAACAGTAACAACAAAAAACAAACGTTAATTGGAAATGGAAATGAAAATGAAATATTAAATTACTTGAAAAAAAAAGGAAACCGGAATTATAATACTTGATATATCTTGCTAAATCCATTATCAAATAGGTTTTGGTTATCTTCGGAAAAGAAATGCCGAAAATAGAAACGGAACATTTGTTGCATTAATACTATAACCGAACGAATGAATGAATACATTAAAAGAAGGGGTCATCCATCCATTCATCTCTCAGTTATTGCGCAATAATCTCTTAGCCTTTTCACACATCAAATTCTATTTTTTTCAAATAATTTACCGACAAAAAAAACAAAAAAAAGGTTAACTAACCTTTTTTGTATTATATCTTTTCATTCTGCCACCTCTCTTTTTACTCCTTTTGTTCTTTTTAAAAAGTTTAATTTCCGGATGATTATTATTTAATAAAAAATCAACAGAATGAAAAATCACATTTTCAAATCCTATAATTGTTTTGTCTTTTTGAACTTCATAAATTCTCTCTCTCTCTCTCTCTCTCTCTCTATAATTGTTCTGTCTTTTTGAACTTCATAGATTCTCTCTCTCTCTCGAACTTCATAGATTTCTCTCTCTCTCTTTCCTATAATTGTTTTGTCTTATTGAACTTCATAGATTCTCTCTTGAATTTCATAAATTCTCTCTTGAATTTCATAGATTCTCTCTCTCTCTCGAACTTCATAGATTTCTCTCTCTCTCTTTCCTATAATTGTTTTGTCTTATTGAACTTCATAGATTCTCTCTCTCTCTTCTATAATTGTTTTGTCTTATTGAACTTCATAGATTCTCTCTCTCTCTCTCTCTCTCCTATAATTGTTTTGTCTTTTTGAACTTCATAAATTCTCTCTCTTTCTCGATAATTGTTCTGTCTTTTTGAACTTCATAGATTCTCTGTTGAACTGTAATAATATTTCTTTCATAGGAAATAATCATATCACAGTATCAACAAATTTTGTATTATCTAATTTAATTCACAGTTAATAGAGAAAAAAACAAAAAGACAAAACAACGAAAAAAAAATGATGATAAACTTTAGTATCACTATCATAAAATTTATGATTATTTCAATATCATTTATCGGTTCTCTTTGATCATACAAAATTTATTTCTATTATGAATTTCATTTAAATATCATTTGCTATCTTATTGTTTTTGCGTTTTTTGATAATTAGTAAAAAAAACTTTTTTTATTTTACCTTACTTACCTTAATGATAAAATTATTCATGGGGGGTCTTACTTACCTTAATGATAAAGTTATTCATAAGAGGAAGAGGAGGGGTCTTACTTACCTTAATGATAAAATTATTCATAAGAGGGAGAGAGAGGGCATTACTTACCTTAATGATAAAATTATTCATAGAGGGGGGGGGGGAAGGAGGTAGAATGGAACTATAAGAAAATTAAAAGAATATTATAAATGTATTATTACTATTCCATGATTGTTATAATTCATTGTCCTTGACAACTTTTGAGGTATAGAGGAGAAGAAGGAGGAGGTGGTAGAAAGAAGAAGAAGAAGAAGTGAATTCAATCCTTAATTCATTTTCTTTCTTCTTCTATGGATTATCATCATCGATCTGTTCTCCTCTCAAATGTCGTTTGTCTTTTTCCGCCTTTGTGTGTGTGTCAATGTACTTCGTAAAACTTCTTACAAACAACTTCTTCCCTCACTCATTTGAATATCATTAAAATCGATATGCTTCCTTTTATTTTATTTTTTTCCAATCTTTTCCGTTTTTTTTCCGAATTATTATTTTTCAAAAATGAATGATACAACAATGAATTAATATGATAACAACAACAACAACAATGTGAAATAATGGTAAAAGATAACAATAATAATCGTAGCAATAGTAATGATAATAATAATAACAGCAACAGTAATAATAATAATAATAATAACAACAGTAATAATAATAATATTAATAATGATAATAATAATAGTAATAATAATAACAATAACAGTAATAATGATAATAATAATAATGATAATGATAACAATAATAATAATGATAGTGACAACAACAGCAATAATGATGATGATAATAATGATAATAGTGATAATAATGATAAAATACGAAATATTGAAAAATGAAAATTATCTATCATTCATTCGCTTATCGTTTTAGTTTTCATTCATTTTTTTTTTGATCTTTATTTCATCTGTTTTATTTTAATGTAACCGCAAAATGAAAGAGGAGAAAATATAAAGAAGCAAAAGAAAAGTTCTGTTCATGAAAAAGGACAAAAGAGAGAGAGAGAGAGAGGGACAGAGAGAGAGAGAGAGAGAGAGAGGAAAAAAGGTGAACAATAACAACACTACGCATACTATCTTCATGATACTATTTGATTTCTTTGTTGAAATTTTCGGAATAACTTTGGGAAATTTTTTTCCGAAGGCGAAAAAGAAGAAGATGAGGGAGAGAGAGAGAGGAATGCAACAATAAATAGGTTTTATTGAAATTTTGTGAAATTAAAATTTAGAACATTTATTGATTATTATTGTGATGATATTTTATTTCCATTACAGGTAAGATTAATTAGTTTACGATATTTAAATTTCAAATGAAATTATATAGTTGTTTATTATCAAAGAATAGTAAGGAATATTTAGTATATCTTTCCTATTCAACTATACTGATATGATAAGATATGATAAGATAAGTAAGTAAGCGGACATTAGGAAATGATTGATAAATTAGTGAAATTTAGGGAAAAGCTAAATGATTTGAAGAAATTATTAATCACATTATATTTTTGAGATAATAATGGAAAATGCTTATCATACCTTTGCATTATCACTCTTGAGCATATCAGGAATTAACTTCATTTGTAATCGGATACGTTTATTTTTGGACTAAATCGATCATGTAATCGAAAAACTAAAAATTTAAGGAGAATTTTTGGTAAATGTAATATTGGATAATCCTAAGAGATGAGAGAAACAATTAGAGAGAAGGGAAAAAGGCGAAGGATTATTATTAATGCATGACCTTTAGTATCAAATAATTAAACCCGATCGATCAATCAATAACCTTTTCTCTTTTTTTTTTATTGCAAAATGATGGAATATTTGAAAAGCTGTACATATATCTGTGTATGAGGGATTTCAAAGGGTTCACGAAGAGGAAGTAGAGGGAAAAGCGAAGAAGGCGCTATTAGGCAAGGAAGGGAGGGTGGAAAGAAGGAACGGACAAAGTCGCTCTGTTGAAAAAACGGAGAAGGAGATTGTAAGTGATCACTTTGCATTTCTATAGAAAATGCCACCAAAGATGAGATATTTGCAATATGTGTGTATGTGTGTGTGTGTGTGTGTGTATGTGTGTGTGTGTGTGTGTGTGTGTTGAATTTCCCTTGCATTGTTCGAAATAAAAGGGAAGCATTTTTTAAAACAATTTCTGCTTTATATTCTTTCCAAAAAAAATATTTTGAACAGGGAATGAGAGAGAGAAAGATAGAGAGAGAGAGGGAAGGAAGGGGGAGAAGTCAAAATATTATTCCCGAAATCGAAGATCGAGGTATAATGAATGGAAAGGATCGGGAAAGTGAAGCATACTACGATCATCAAAACAGAAAACCTAAAATGAATAAGAAAAGAAAGTAAGAGAGATCAAAATATGGAATAAATAAGAAATAGAAGGTAGTTGGAATAAATAAGATAGGAGAATTGAAGAATGATCCAGAATGGATAAGACATGGGAATCGGGAAATCATCCAGAATGGATAAAACATGGGAATCGAGGAATCATTCAAAATGGATGATACAGAGAAATTGAGGAATCATCCAGAATGCATGATATAGGAGGGAGAATCGAGGAATCATCCGGAATGTATAAGACATGGGAATCGAGGAATCATTCAAAATGGATGATACAGAGAAATTGAGGAATCATCCAGAATGCATGATACAGGAGAATCGAGGAATCATCCGGAATGCATAAGACATGGGAATCGAGGAATCATCCAGAGCAGATAAGACGGAAAAATTCGAGATAGATAAAATAGGAAAACGGAAAAGTGTGGGATAAAGAAGAATGAGAGAATTTAGGATGGAAAAGTATACTTAAATTTATTTGAATAGTATCAAAAATATCTTTCTGAAAGTGATAATTAATTAAATTAATGGAGAGAAATTGCAAAATTTCAAAATTAAAATAATCTAATCAATTCTGAAAATATATGTTAAGGAATTATTTCTAAATTTAATATATTGTAAAATTTTTTCAAAAATTTTTTTCAAGAAAGATAAAATGAGATTGATTGTTGTTAATATAAATAAGAATGATAGAAATTTGACAAATGTTTCTTTTTCAGGTTTTAACGGATCACTTTGTGAGCATCGACAACCAAGCAAATGTGATGAAATGCCATGTGTTAATGGTCGTTGTATTCTAATGAAATCGTTAGATACATTTCGATGCGAATGTCAGATCGGATTTACAGGTTGGTTCTTTCTCAAATCATTTTTTTCAATTAATTAATAAATTAAATAACTTAATTCTTAAAACTTAATTCTTAAATCAAATAACTGTTATGTATCGGATGCATTATATTTCATGATATGTTGTTGTTGTTGTATTATTTATTCATTGAAAAGAATCGAAAATTGGAATCTGAAAGAAGGAAAAATTGTGGAAACTGGTACTTGTGATAATGTTTCAAATCAATTTTTATTGGCTTGCATTTAGTAATTAACATAAATTAAATAACTTAATTCTTAAATTAAATAATTGTTATGTATCGGATGCTTTATACTGCATGATATGTTGTTGTAATATTTATTAATTGAAAAGGATCGAAAATTGGAATCTGAAAGAAGAAATAATTGTGGAAACTGGTACTAATGATAATGTTTCAAATCAATTAATTTGTCGGCTTTCATTTAGCTATTCCAATGATGTTCATATCTTAAAAGATAAATGATATATATATTCCATAACGAGTAGAATTCCCAAATCCTCCCGATGTGATTCATCCCTAATTTCACCAATAGGGGGTCATTTTTTGATTACAACTAAACTTCGAGTATACGGTAGAATCTCATCTTTTCATGGTAAATCATTTTTTTTGATCTTCTTTAAATGTTTCCGATTAATTGTTATGATCAAAGAAAAACATTATATTTTCTCACCTGATTTGCCTGAAAATTTCACCTCAAAAAAAAAAAGAAATTGTAAACAACAATAACAAATAACAATAACAATAACTCGTTTATTGTTTACTTCTTTCAATTTTAGGCTGGTAACAATAACCTATGAGAAATTGTATTCCTAAAAATTATACGATAATCATTCATGAAATTTTCTATTCCTATTTCTCATCTTATTTTACTTTTTATATAATTTTTTTGAAATTGTAATTTTCATGGCAGATATTTTTCGTTAATTCCTTTTTTTGTTTTTCTTTTGAAATATTCTTTATTTCAAATTAATTTTAGCATAATTAAATTAATGTATATTTTATTTAGCATAATTAAATTAACGCATATATTATTTAGCATAATTAAATTAGTGTATATTTTATTTAGCATAATTAAATTAATGTATATTTTACATGACTTAGTTGAAACTTTGGTTGATGTTTATTTAAATGAAAATTAAATTAAATGATGGAAAATTTTGATGTGAAAAAATTTAATGATGAATATGTTATTATTGTTAAGTGATAATCTATCTATTTTGGTAAATTATATTATATGATATAAAATTATGATATATTTTGTTTAAGTTGTATCTTGTAATTATCGGGAGATAAATGATTATTTATTTAAGGCTTACTATTTAGTTTTTCTTAGGTCTAAAAAAAAAGATAATATTTGTGAAGAACGGATAAGTTATATATTTTTTTCACCATCTTAAATAATAAGTAATATACAGTATAATATATGTAGAAGTAATAAATAGCATTAAAAAGATAAACGATCTATTTAAATATTTTCCATTGGGATTAATATTTTAATAAAGTTTATTGTTTTAATAAAAATTTATACAATCAAAAAGATTTCAATTGATTAATCAAATTTTTAAACTATTAAGTTATAATTATTTTAATCAACTATGATGCTTTTTGATAATTTTCATAATTAACAAATTAATTAAATGATATTTCACAGATGAATTAAATGGAATTTCAAAAAAAAAATATTTTCCAAATTTAACTTCAAATTTTCCAAAATTTAATTTCAAAAAAATATTTTCTAAAATTTTTAATTTCAAAAAAAAATATTTTCCAAAATTTTCAATTTCAAAAATTAATTCTTGAAAATTTCAAAAATTCTAATATCTTCAGCAAACATGCGCAATTGAATTATCATCATTCCCTCTTTTTTTTTTCCCCCATTTCACGATAGCTATTTGAGTTTGTGTTGAATTGTCAACAACGATTGAAATTGAAATCGATGAAAATATCTTTTTCTTATTTGCTTTAATTTCATTTCATTCTTTTCTTCTCAATTCCTTTGATGATTGATTCATTCGATTATTTACCTAAAATGCGGCAATAACTTTTTGAACATCAAACTACACGAACAATTTTTTTTCCCTTCAATTAAATTCAAATTAACATTAATAAAAATTGTCAAATTTGTTCTTCTCATTTTTCGGACCATTTCAAAACGAAAAAAAAAAAGAAATTATCTTCATTAATTGCTACTAATTATAAAAGAAGCCAATCATATCAGATAGCAATTGTAAGAAGGAGAGGTAAGATAAAAAGAAAAAAGAAGAACACATTCCGGAAGAATTCTTAAATTTAACATAAAATTTCATTTTATCCGATCCGTTTGAAGTATTTCCTTTTTTTTTTTCGTTTTTATTATCCGTTTTTTTTCTCTCTCTCTCTCTCTCTCTCTCTTTTTCCCATTACACTGTTTATGTCAATTTACCTCCAACTGTTTGTTATTCATAGAATGTCCTGTCCGAATCTTTCAAATCTAATGGTCAATTTCAAATGGTCATTTTGTCGTATAAGCTATTATTTTCTGTAAAGGATATGAATTTTTGATGAAATGGATTTGATTTAAAAGGACTTTATCTAATTTGAAAATATTTCAATTTTAAAATTGCACGTTCATTCAAAACTTTTCAAAGTTAAATCTTTCTTTAATTCGTCGTAAATAAATATAGCAAAAATTAGTTGAAGTAATTAAAATTATTTGACAGTACTAATTGTTATTCCAAATTCTCTTGAATTAATAATTGTCATTCCAAATTTCATTCCGAACTTGAATTATTTGTCATTCCGAATTTTTGGATTATCATATTACAATTGTTGTACATCCCTATCATTTCGTTTGTCATCACATATCTTCACCGGTTGATGATAATTATGCAATAATAATCTCTGGATGTAAATGATATTTGAATCCTTTCGGCAAATTCGATCATTCAAATAATTGTTTGATTTAAAAAAATACTGTTATGCAAATTAATTCCACTCTTTTGTTTTATTTTAAAATGATAATTTTCCTTTGTTGCTTTATCAGATATTTAAAATTTTCACTAATATTTAAAAATTCATTATCATCAATTAACGAAAATGATCATATCATTTCTCAAAAAAAGCGATATCTTCAAAGAAATCATTACTTCAAATTATTCTTATTACCTATATTTGACAAATAAGTATATAAGTAATTAAGTATATAATTAATTAAATTGATTAATTTCGTAAATTTTGTTAGGAAAGAAAAACAATGATATTTATATCAATAATTATAAAATTCTTATGTTGTTAAATCAGTTTTTGAATTAATGATTGTGTAATAATAGAATATATGATGGAATGAATGAATGAGTGAATGAATGAATGAACGAATGAATGAACGAATGAATGAATGAATGATTGATTGATTGATTGATTAAATGAATGATTTGAGGCAAAGCAATGCTTTCCAAATGAAAGGGTTGAAAGTAATGCTTTCGCTTTTGCTGATAGCTATGCTTTTGCATGCAATGCATGTTGTAATCATCGCTATTATCGTATCAGTTAGAAAAAAAAGTTGGAAAAAAATAAAATATAAAAATGATAGGGAATGAAAAAGGAGAGAGAGAGAGAGAGAGAGAGAGAGAGAGAGAGGGAGAGAGAATATTTGTCTCTCTCTCTCTCTCTCTCTCTCTCTCTCTAGAGATGGTGTAAAAAAAGTGTATTTTGATTATTTGGAATGAATAATGAATAATATCACACCAACTGATATTAATGAATATCAGTTGGTGTAATATTCATTCATTCATTCATTCAATTTTACATTTTTCGTTTGTTAAAAAAATATAATTTAAAAAAAACAAAACATTCATTAAAAAATTAAAATTTAAGAATGAAAATTAATTACAATGACATTTTTCGTTTCTTTTTTCTTGTCGTAAAATTAAAAAATAAATTTTGAGAAGAGAAAGACCAAAAAAGTAATACATTACTGATGAGTTTTCAAGTCTGAATTTACTCACAATTTTGAAATATATATGAAATTTAAATCAATCAAATTTTAAAATCTAATTAATACTATCTATTATTTTAGTCTAAAATTTCAACGTATTGTTGTATTTAAGTATAAGTATTTGACTATATGACTATAAGCAATTGACAATATGACTACAAGACTTAACTGTAAAATTTGACTATATGACTATAAGAATTGTATAACTATATGATTGTATGATTTGACTATATGACTATATATAACTATATATAAGTATTTGAAAGAAATAGAAAATATATTAGGTTTCTTTTTCTATGACTGTAAGTATTTGAAACTTGATTATAAAATTTGGCTATATGACTATATGACTATAAGACTTGACTATATGACTCTAAGATTTGACTATATAGCTATAAGAACTGTATGACTATGACTCGCAGATTTGACTATAAGATTTGACTGTATGACTATAACTATAACTGTATGATATAAGAACTATATAACTGTATGATATAAGATTTGACTATACATATATAAGTATTTAAAAGAAATGGAAAATATATTTCCTTTTTCTTCTATTGCTAAATAACAGTTAAAATAGTCAAATGTATAAAATAATCATTTGAAAAAAGAAATTAATATTATTAAATAAAAATTTCAATTGAATTATATGATTTGAACTCGAAAAACTAATTGTTTTATATTTCCTCCTTAACTATAATTTAATTTCTAATTACATTACAGTTTAATTAAGTTATTAATTTTTATGAAATTTCATTTCATCTTTTCCCTCTATCAACTAAAAATAGATATATTTATAAATAAATATTATTAGTCTGATATGTAAGTTCTGAATGAATGCATAAGATTGAATAATTTAATTTGATATTACACTTTAATAAATTTATCAAATACGAAATCAAAGAAGATCGGATAGATTAAGATATCATTGAATTCGATAGTGTTAGAGTATAATAGTCGTAATTCATTTTAATCGATTAAATAACAAATAGCCAATAGCCAGATAGCCAGATAGCCAATAGTAAGCAAAACATTTGTTTTATATAGTGCTACATTTGAAATTAGCTTTTTTTTGAATTCAATATCATAAAGGAAAAGCTAAAGAGAAAGGATAGAATATTAATGTATTAGATGATATGTTACAGTAAGAAATATGTGTAATCAGAATTAGATTAGATTCAAAATCCTTTCAATCATCCACTAAAGAGCAATATAGTAATTGTAATGCTACCCGTTCATCGTATCGTATCGGATCGGTTCGGATCGGATCGTATCGGAGATTATAAAGAATAAATTGCTCAAATAATTTCATATTTATTTCTTTGTCATTTTTCAATTATCTTCCTAAATATAGCAATATTTTGATGAAAAATAAAGCACTAAAGAAAAACCAAAAATATATCAAAAAAATTTACAACCTTATCAGAAGATTATCAGTTCAGTCATTACATTAAAAATGCCAATATAAGAAATTTAAACAATATTGATCAATAAATAAATCAAAAATAATTTTTCATTAATCTTTTTCTTCCATTCAAAATATAAATTTCAATTTCCCGAATTCCTGATTTAAAAACAAAACGGAAAATTAGGAAAATCAACAAAACATCTTGATACAAGATGATTACATTATTTTTTGCTTTTTTACAGGTGAACGATGTAATGAGCGAAATTATTGTGAAGGTAATCCATGCAAAAATAATGCTGCATGTATATCAACAACCGGAGGTTATCGTTGCGAATGTCCGGAAGGTTTTCATGGTAACAAATGCGAATTGGACGTGAATGAATGTCATTCGAATCCGTGTTTTCGCGGTAAATGCATTAATGAGGTAAAGTTTGCTATATGTAAATGAAGATTTTAGCAACATAAAATAATGCATATCATTAGGATAAGCATTCATCCTAATGTAATTCAAATATTAAGTAATTTAGTATATTTCCACTTAATTCTTCTTTAAGTCCATAATTCATTATTTTGAATTGCAAAAAAAAATGCAGAAATTTTCGAAAATTGCATAATATAAAATGAATTCATTTTCGATTCTTAATTTCCAATTATGGTAAAAAATTATTTAAAATATGTAAAAGTATTCCAATTTTAAGTAAAATATTCAAAAAAAGAATTTTTCGTTTATTATTTTTCTTTTAAATTTCAAATTACTTAAAAAAAAATATTTGAATTTTGTATGAAATATTTCAAGAAAAATTCTATTATTTATTAATTTTTGAAAATTAAGAAATTAAAATATTAATTGAATTATTATTTAATTATAGTTTGGTTCATATCGATGCGAATGTCCAAATGATTTTACTGGTCGTAATTGTGAAACATTCTCATTTAATCGTGATCCATGTTCCACATCACCGTGTCACAATAATGCCAAATGCTATACGTATCATGATAATAAGTATTATTCTTGTGAATGCCGTCCTGGTATGTGTTATTACTATTGATAAGTGATAATAATATCATCAATGATATCATTAATTCTTATTATTGATATCATTAATTTTCACCTTTTTTTTTTTCCTCTATTATTTTAGGATTTTTTCTCTTTTGATAAATTTTAAATTTAAATTATGATCGAAGAAAGAAAAACAATGTGATCATTGTAGGAAACATAATTTTTGCATTTTTTTCAAAATGAAAAATTAACTATTTAAAAAGTGAAATTAATTAATTTCAGTAAAGAGAAGAATGATTCTTTTGAATCATTTCAAATGAATCGATACTTTGTCTTAATTGCAACGATAAATTACAATCATATTTTTTATCTCTTTTTCTTCATTTTTTTTCATCCGATATTTGAATGATTCTAACATTTTTCTTTTAATTAATATATTTGTGAAATGAATTTTTAGAGAAAATAGTTTTATCGTTCTTTTTTTCTTGTTCCTAAAAGCTTACCAAATTATTTCAGACAAAATAATTTACAATTTGCGCATTTTCATTTTTTTTTGAAAATGAAGAAATGATTGGAGAAGAGGAAATGGATGAAAATTTTAGGCCAAAAAAAAAAAATGAAATTTAATTAATTTAAAATTTACCAAATAAAGAATATTTATTAATTATTTAACAAAAAAATATTTTGGGATAATTTTTATTATACCAAAATTTTTTGGGATAACATTTTTTAGAAATATTTTAGGATAATAAAGTGGTGATTATTGAGGAAAAATTTCTGATTAAAAGATTTGTTGAATGCAAAGATTTGCTTTTAAAATTTTAAAAATGAAATTGTTAATTTTAATTAAAATTTTCATTTAATTGTTACGATCACTTTCGAATCTTTCATTGAGATATTTCACTTCAACCTTTTCCATTATTCTATCAAAGTTTATTTAAAAAACATTTATTGAAAATTAATTAATCTTACAATCATACATTTATTATTAAGGAAAAAATATTTCAGGTTTTACTGGACGACATTGTGAAGTGAATATAGATGATTGTTCGGAAAATGCTTGCATGAATGGTGGTAGTTGCATAGATCGTGAACAAGGTTATGAGTGCAAATGTCCACCATTTTATACAGGTTTGTCATTTCGTGATATATTATCACAGTGATCAAATGTTATCATAAATAATGATATTTATAGTATCATAAAATATGTATGATTACTTTAACAAAGTTATTTATATATATTATGACAATATATATATTAATAGTTCAGAGATCTTTAAACTAAACTTGAAGAGTTATTTAAATTCGAAATATATTTTTCTTGAAAGAGTTTGTTGTAATAGAATTTCACTATAAATTATATATCATTGAAATAGAATTTTGACGGGCAAATTTCCTGCTTTTTTTTGTCAAAAATTTAATCTTTAAAAATTTCTTTATAATATACATTATAACATTTATTATACGGTATAGAAATCATTATTATCATTCATTATCATTTATCTATTTGCAATAATAACAATGAAGAACTGGAGTATCATATTCATTGAATTATTTATATTTTATAATTTAGCAAAGAGTAATAAATGTAAATTAGTTAAATTTATGTTAGTTAAAAAGAGATGTTTTATTTCTGATATAATCAAATGCAACCGTAAAATCCATATTCATTTTAATTGCTTGATTTAGGAAGAAATAATATTTATTATGATATGATAATAATGATTCAAGATAATGATTCAAGATAATATTTATTATGATATGATAATAATGATTCAAGATAATGATTTAAAGAAAACGGAAGAAAGATGTGAAATGAGTGGAGGATATTTTTGAATAAGAAACAGAATCAGAATCAAAATTGGAATCTTTTCCAAATATTTGATATCTGTTTTATGATATGATAATGATTTATGAAGAATGAGAGAGGCATTATATACAGAATCAAAATTAGAATTATGATAAAGAAGTACGAGAGAGAGAGAAGAGGGAAAAATAGAGGTAAATTTTAATGACAGTGATAGTAGTACCAGTAGTAGCGGTAGTAGTAGTAGTAATAAGAAATTTCTCACACTATACCCTGAACATCTGCCATTTATTGCAATAACGGATGACAGCTATGTATCCATTTTCTTCTCCTTCCACTTTTGTTCCTAATAAATCGGCGCTTAACATCAATCAAAATGTTATCTCCAATGGTATTGTATCAGCATGATCTCTGATATCATTCATTCACATTCTTTTTCCTCTCCGCCTTCTTCCGATCGCGTCTTCTTTCTTTAAGGAAGATACTTCGCTACACATGTCAACATTAAGGAAATCAATTCTTCATCATCATCTTATTTATAATTCGAAAAATGCTTACACACACAATTTCACTCATATCAAACTTTCAATGTAAAATTTCAATTATATTTAAAATGACAAAATAATATGCTAATGGAAGAGAGGAAAAGATGAATTGTGAAAAGAATGAAAGATAATTTAACAATTGTAAATATATCAAACAATTTAATAATTATATTAATATTATATAAAAAATTATTTCATATGAAAGAAAAGATAAAAAGTTAAAAATATTAGGAAGAGAGTGAGAAAAATTTGAATTTAATTAAGCGATTAATTGGAATTTAATCAAGTGATTAATTAGATATTAATTAGATATTAAAGAAAATGATATAAGCTAACATAGAAAGTATATTATTAAATGAATATTATTCATTCATAACAATTTTGTGTTAAGATTCAAAATCATATATTCAATAATAAATCTTAAAAAAAGGTATGCATGTAATAGAATCAATAAAGTAAGTAAGATTACATATAAAATAATTTCAGGTCGTTTCTGTGAGGAAGATATCGATGAATGTGAATTAGGTTTACATGAATGCAAAAATGGCGCAACGTGTTTCAACAAAAAAGAAGGTTATCATTGTGTTTGTGTAAATGGTTGGGAAGGTGTTCATTGTGAGATAAACAAAGATGATTGCGTGGATGCGCTTTGTGAAGCTGGTAGCACGTGCGTGGATCATCTCGCTAAGTATACTTGTGAATGTCCAACTGGTCGTATCGGTGAGTTATTGGATATTAATTTTTCTTCGATTTCATTTCTTTTTTCAATGGTATAGAAATGTTAGAAAATGGAAGAAAAGTGCTATTTAGATGATATGGTTGAATTACTTAATATGTATTATTACTTAACTTCTCGATTTATATTTCTTACAGGTTTATTTTGTCATATGGAAGATCCATGTCTATTAAATCCATGTCGAGTTGGATCAGTTTGTGAACCGGATACATCAAGCGGGAAGTATACATGTGAATGCCCAAAAGGATACACTGGAGATGACTGTTCCAATGATATCAACGAATGTAATCAGGTAACATTCATTCAATGCTCATAATTCCGAAATTATTTTTGAACTGATGGTTTTGTGAAGATAGTAGTACTATGAATGAACGAATGTAGTTGATTTCTATAAATTTATTTAGGGTCATGCTGTTTGTTATAACGGTGGTACTTGTGTAAATATACCGGGATCATTTTACTGTGAATGTCCACCAGGATATACCGATTGGCATTGTCAAACTCATGTAAATCAATGTTCCACTAATCCATGCCTTAATTCTGGCACATGTTTGGATTATGGCACACGTTTCAAATGCGTTTGTATGTCAGGTTAGTATACCAATCAATTAAACATAATTTATAGAGGAAAATACAACTTTCAAAAGAAGAGAAGTGAAGTAAAATGTATTTTAGGTTTTCATGGAGAACGATGTGAGCTTAATTGTCCATCTGGTTATGAAGGTGAAAATTGTGAACGACGACAGATTGTTGAATGTAGCATGACCGATTGTCTAAATGGTGGTGTTTGTTCGAAAGGTTCATGTCGTTGTCCACCGGGATTTATTGGTGATCGTTGTGAGAAAAAATCGGATCCATGCAAATATCATAATTGCCCACAGAATGCCATTTGTATTCCAACCAATAATGGTGCTACTTATAAATGCGAATGTAAATTAGGTTTCTATGGACATGATTGCAAACTGGAAGTAAGCATTTAGTTTCTTATTCTATCCGAGAATATTACAGTATTTCAGTGTTAAAAGTATGAAATTAGCAAAGGATACATCCAGAATCAGAAGTTCAAGCTATGTTTATTAGCAATATCGGTTACAGTGTCAATGCAAAATATATAAATTATTTTAGATGAATGAATGCGCATCAAATCCATGTCAACATGGTGGCATTTGTACGGATCATTTGAATGGATACGTATGTTCATGCAGTACAGGTTATACCGGTGAACAATGCCAAACGAATATCGATGATTGTATACATCATCCATGTTTACACGGTGGTACTTGTATTGATGGCATCAATTCTTATTTATGTCATTGTGCTCTACCATATGATGGCGATCGATGCCAATATGAGTTAGTCATAAATCAATTATGATATAAATATATATTTTTTCTCTACCAAAGTTTTTACTTAGCAAATAAGATTGTTGTACAATTTCAGACCTTATTTACTTTCCATTCAATTGCATTTCTCATTTGCTTGATAAAATATTACTGCTTTTCCCTTTTTAGGGAATGAATAAATATTTCAAATTCTTTTTGAATTCACAATACTAAAATGCTCATATTTCAGATTAGATCCATGTCGAACAAATCGCTGTGAAAATGGTGCAATTTGTAAGCCTACACCAACTTATCGGAATTACACATGTAGTTGCAGTAACGGTTTTCATGGATCTTATTGCGAAATTGTAAGTTTTATTTTGTTTAACAATATTTTAGAAATTGATCAATTTGGGTTGCAGCAGTAGTGATATCATTATCACTTATTGTATCACTAAATCGTATTCTTATCTGTTCATCAAACAATCATAGCTGCCTAGTATTTGTGAAATTTCCAGGATATTGATGATTGCGCAACAAATAATCCATGTTTTAATGGTGGTACTTGTACAAATACATTTGGCTCATATCAATGTCATTGCGCGGATGGATATACCGGTAGGAATTGCGAAGATGATCGAGATGATTGCTTACCAAGTTTGTTTGCTAATTGTTTTTAATATTTTCTAATTTCATATTTTAGTTCTCATTTTGTTCCCTTACTTAATGGTGTTGCTATTTTGATTTATAAAATTTAATGATGAAAAGATCATCTTTGAAATCTGTTTTTAAATCAGTTTCATACCAAAAACAAAAATGGAAGAAAAACGAAGGATAACGGAAATCAATAAAATAGGTTGGCGGTTGCAAAAAGCCAGCATATTGGTTTTTGGCATACTTCTGCCATTGCTACTTTCTTCATTGAAATTACTGAATATTCTATTTATAATGAAAGCATTTATTCCCTTCCTGTAACAAACAGATCGAATGATAAAACAAGTTATTTATTGGGAGATCTCAGAATGATAGATGATAAAAACCGCCGATTCGGATTGCATCATACTTGTTTTGCTATTTCTGGGAAATCTTCAGATCCATGTTTAAATGGTGGCCATTGCGTGGATGAACTGAACGGCTATCATTGCGAATGTTTGGCTGGTTTTACGGGTCGTCAATGTGCAACAAATATCGATGAATGTGAATCGTCACCATGCGAAAATGGCGCATCATGTATCGATCATGTAAACGGTTTCGAATGCGTATGTCGCCGAGGTTTCAGTGGTACTTTCTGTCAAACCAACGATGATGACTGTCAATCAGGGTATGGTAAAAATTAATTTTTAGAAAAAAACGAATTGAAAATTATAGCATTTAGGAATTTCAAAAAATTCGAATCCACATAAGTTATTAGTTTTTAAATTTTATACCTTTTGTAACCTTTCCAATTATTTCTGAATCTTTTATTAAGGAAAACAAAAGAATAAATGAGATCAAATATTGAGATTTGAAGCTTATACTATAATGAAATAAATATACTGAATTTATAATTTATTTTCCGGAAATTCTCAATAAGCGATAACAGTATACATTTTTTTTATTCCGGAAAACAACGAATTTCACTTGTTAATTTGATATTAGCTATAAATGATTCGTTTGCATTTTTGCCAGTATTATTGTTGCTAATAACAACAAAGCTATTTTTCCCATCATTAAGCTATTGCTAATTTGTAGGAAATCTAAAGTTTGTTGCATAATTTATTACACATTGATGAAGGGAATTTTTGTTGCGGTAGCTAATAAAAAAATGAGTAATTAATGGGAAGGTAAGTAAAAGAATGACAAGCATTAACTAGCAGTTTTTCGTGGTACTCAAATTTCAGGTAATTAATTTCATATTTGTGCAAGAAGGTAATGAATGTTGAAGAGAGTGTGAAAGAGGGAATTAAGAATACTTTTGACATCTTAAAATGCAAGCTGCTTTCCCACGATTGTCCGTTCTTGATGACCCAAAGCAGGATGGCGATCTGTTTGACCGTCCCATCTGATACGTATCTTTTGTTTATCATATTGTAAAGAACAACACAATATGTAGTTTTAACTATCAAACGTCTTTCCTTTCCTCTCTTGCTTTATGATAGTTACATCGTTCTTAGCTAACACATTGTTCCTTTGTCCGGTTTCAGGGATTCGGTAATAGCCCTGATAGCTTTGTAGCTATAATTCAGATTCGAAATGCTGCTTTTACGATCATCATTTTTCATCATTTCATCCTCTTCAATAGTAAGAGTGAAAATAGAAGAATCGAATGAATGAATGAGAGAAAGAATGAAGACATTTAACAGTGATGAATAAATTTCTCGGAAAGGAAATGTAGTAGTAGATGATATTTAATGCTGAATGACCATTGTCCATTATTCTTCTTTCGATCAGTATGAAATTTTTTATTTATTAAGGTAAACCTATTTAATTTCATTCATGATAAATAGATCTCAAATTCTCCAGAATCGGACAAGATCGTAAATAGCCGGATCAAACAAATGAAAAGTAAGATGGCAAATCACATCTTACTTTTACAACACTTCAGAATGCTAATTTTATGGCATACGAATTCGGTATAATAATAACCGACGCCATTTTTTACTATTTTCGGTTTACCTTTACCTGAACAGGATTAGGAAGTGGTTTTTATTTAAATAAATGTTTAAAAGTAAAGCCTTACTAACTAGGTTACCATAGTATCATATGTATGTGTGTGTATGTGTGTATGTGTATTTACATACCTGTTGATAATTGCATAATAATGGGAATGAAAAATATCTTCACACACTTCACAACTGGAAGTGATATATACTTGATCTAATTGAACAGAAGTAAGTAAACAAATGTATTTTGTGAAGTTAAATTTAATCTTCTGTTAAAAATAGAAAGTGATGTGAGAAAGGAAAGAAGGACATTTTCGACCATATCATCAAGATATTGTGACCAATTGGTTGATGAATAATGATAGCCAATACACACTCACTTTCATACACAAATCATAGGTTCAATTTGTGGACATTACAACACCCTAAACTTCATTGTTTATTCAACGAATTATTTTCAAGTATTATGTTGAGAAAATCACTGACCTTACATTGTACCAATTCCATCCTTCAACAATCCATCCACCGATCATTTAATCAACTAACAATACCAAGACAAATCATTTTATTTGTGAAAGATTTTATTCATGCTTGAGATTAAGCACATATTTACCCATCTAATTATCGGAAAAGATCCCAAGGGAAGGATTAACTTATTTATTATCTGTCTTTTTTTTTTTTGAGATGTTGAAGCTCTTAATTACCACATTATTTGGTGATGACATATTGCTTAGAAAGAAGAAAACAATTTTTTTAATTATTCTTTTAATTGTGAAATTTAAATTTTAGTGCGAAAGGAAACATTCAAAATAGTTTGAAATTTAAATTTAAAAATTATAACGAACATTTGTTTTACAATGTTGGAATTTAATTTCGATTATAATTTTAAACCTTGAAATTAAGATTGAATGAAAATTTAAATTTGTTACAGAAGGCTAATAAAGGGAAGTGAAAGAAGAAATGCTTTTATCATTTTTAACGAGAGATATTTTAGTTTGACGTAAATTAAGGAAATAAGAAATGGAAGTGAAGAAAAATAATTAATTTTATAGAGATTTGCTAAGACAAAGCATCATCATTCTTCCCGAGATTTACCGAAATAAAAAACACCACCATTCTTCTCGAGATTTACTGAAATAGAAAAACACCATTGCTCTTCCCGAGATTTACTGAAATAATGTATCACTATTATTTCTTCATCAAAATATGAAATTATTTCGAGAATGAAACTTTTTTAACTAAAATATTTTTTGTAAAATTTTGATAGAAAATTTTGTCTATGTTTTACATACATATATGAATATTACGAATAAATTATTAAAGATCAATATCAATATCGATTAGTTTTAGCATTTTCTAATAAAGGTATTAAAAATGAAATTAGAAATTTAACAAAATATTAGACTAATTTTAATTTGATTGCTAATTAATTAAAGTTTCACCCATTATAGATTATGTTTGAATGGTGGAACTTGCATTGATGGTGTTAACTCGTATCGTTGTCGATGTAAGCGTGGATTTACCGGGAAAAATTGCCAACGTCAAATTGATTTAGAACAATTCAATGTAACCGATTTGTTGGAGCATGAACTATGCACTAAGCATGATTGTGCAGCAAAGGTATCAAACTGTAATTTGATCCCAATTAATGAATTCATAATGATGATATTATCAATCTTTTTCTTCTTTGGCAAATAATTGAATCAATTAATTTCAGGCAGATAATAAAGTATGTGATCAAGTTTGCAATTATTATGCATGTAATTATGATAGTGGAGATTGTAGTGCTGGTACAAAACCGTTTGAAAAATGCGAATCATCAAGTTATTGCGCTCATGTTTTTAGAGATGGAAAATGTGATCCGGTAAGCTATCGTAAATTGTCATATGGTGAATCTAATTAAAATTTAAGCTTAATTTTGAATTAATTTCAATTTTTTAATATATTCAAATCATTTTATAATTTTCGATAATTTGTTTCAACGATCTTTCATTCTTTCATTTATTCTTCTTTCAAATATTATTATCAATACATAGATATTTATCTATCACTGCTCGTATTAAATTATTTTATAGGTATGTAACAATCAGGAATGTCTATTTGATGGATTTGATTGTGATAGTATTCCGGAACAATGTCCCAAAAATGATTACTGTACGACACACTACGCTGATGGACAATGTGATCGAGAATGCAATGTTATCGGTTGTGGATGGGATGGTGGTGATTGTGATTCTTTTGATGTTGAAACACGGGTTTGTTGTTAAATATTATCATTAAGAATTAGCTTTCTTATTAATTAATTAAATTTTCCATTAGCATAATTAAATAATTTCAATAATTAATCAATATTTTAATCATATTTTAACAATAAAAATGGATTAATTTTATAATAAATGATTTTTCTTTTCAGCTGGCTGGAAATATCATAGTAATACTTTTGATTAGTCCAGAAGAATTTTTACGTAATGCGCAAGTATTCCTTTTTACATTAAGTCAAAAGTTACGTAGTGCAATACATATTCGAATGATAAATGATAAACCAATGATCTATTCATGGAGTTCAGAAGATGGTATTGGACCACTATATGATGTACCACAAGAAAAGCATCATTTACTCATTTCAAATTTTCAACGAAATAAAAGACAAAGTAAATTCTAGTATAATTTATCCTACTGATTTATAATTTATGTTTCATTTTCAGTTAGAATAGTTAAGTATGTTTAAAATATGAAAGCAAAGATATCTTTCAAATTTTAAATTAAAAAAAGATTCCTAAATACAATTAGTCTAAATATTATGCAAGAAAATTTTTAGATAAAAGAATCCATTTTCTAAAAAAAGAATCTTCTAAAAAGAATAAGGATTTTAATTAATCGATTAGCAGTAATCAATTACCAATTAGCTTTCATTATAACAGTAATAAGTTTTGTAAACCTAACAAAATGAAAATAAGATATCACCTAGAAATATGAAGGTTAAAATTTTTACGAAATGCTAATAATCAAACAAAGTATTTCATCGAAAATAATCCTTGCATGATTTTTTGTTAACATGCAATAAATAATATGACTGACCTCTAACCTAAAAATAAAATTGTCATGCATATGGATGCAGGTTAACTACATCCATTGCAACATACGATACGACGGAATTGTAAATATTGATATGATAGTTTTTCTCACATATATATATATATATTCAAAAAATAAGTCCTAATAAATCTAATTTTTCTTTGAACAAAAATTAAATTTTATTTTCAAAAATAAAATATTAAATTTTCTCAATTTTCCGATTAATTACAAACATTTTTTTTTTGTTTTTATAGGTCAATTACGAGGTACAATGGTAATGCTTACGGTTGATGTATCACATTGTCGTAAAATTGATCGTGAAGAATGCTTTTCGAATCTATTTAGTGTTGTAGATTATTTAGGTGCAGCTAACGCCAAACAGGTAAGAAGACGTTAAATTTTTTTGTTAGAAGATTTATCAAATTATTGAATTTAATTATGATTAATTTTATTTTAATTTCTTATTTCTTATTGTTGTTTGATTTTAAATTAATTTTTCATAATTGATTAATTTTAACTAGGAACAAAAAAGCAATTAAATTTTCTTTTCTATTGTTTTACAACGATTCATTTATGAATGAAATGAAATTAAAATTTTTATTCTATTATTTGGTATCACATCCTTATCCAATAAAAATAAGGGTGCAATATTTTGTTAATATTATGTCATTACTACCAGTAGTTTATAATCGAAACGGATATTTCTAATGAATCTGAATTTTCGTTTTTGCGTATCTAATGCCTAGATAGGCTAAAGAAATCTCTTGACTAATTTATATATCTTATGTTTCTCATGAATTAAATAATCCGTTACGGACGACAATTTTGCAGGAATTGCAGGAACTTGGTATGCCAATGCATTCAGCACGAGTTGAATTAGATAATAGCATGCAATCAAAAGGAATCTCTTTACAAACCTTACTTATTTGTTTATCAGTTTTTTTCACAACAATACTAATTGCTTACTCGATGGTTCAGCAAGGAAGAAAACGGAAAACTCTTCATGCTCGTATTTGGCATCCACCAGCATCCGAAAGTTGTACGATTTACATTTTCTCCTATCAATATTCTTTTTTGTTTCAAATTCGATTTTAAAATATTAAAAGATTAACTAAATGATAAATCTTTATCTTCGTTTATCATTTATGATTACATTTTGTTTACTTCTTAATCATCCGATAAAAGTGTTTTCAAGTTTAGTTGGTCTCCGGTTGATATATCATTTGTTGATACTTCACGATATATATATGCTCATTTTTTGCATTATAAAATTTTTATAGGTAAATCATCGACTGGCAATCTGGACACATATAGCATCCATAGCGGATATTTGTTTAGTAATTATGGTTCAGCAAAACGCTCTCGTTCTGATAATATTCCTGTTGGTATTGCTCATCCGAATTTATACATTGGCGAAGATACACAATCATTCCTGAAACCGAAAACTGTAGGTGCCGATGAACGGCAATGGACACATTTACATGAAGCTGCTGATTCTACATCACCCATATCTTTACCGGTTTGTTATCTTTTTAAAGAGAATTGAAAAATGATGAGAGTGATGTAAGGGGCTTAGTAGTCTTAAGAAATTTTAATTATATCAAGATTATCATGTATCACGGAAAGAGATGTATTATAGAAAATGGCAGTTCAGTCTTATTTTTCACTTCTAATCAACCATATTTTAGCAATCAAAATTATCTGCGTGCTGAACATAGAAAAGTTAAGAAGCATGTGTAATCACGTCATTTTGCTGATCATAAAATATTTTTCAGATAGAACCTTTATTGGTTAACGTACGTGGAAAACATGGACGTACGGCTATGATGCAAACAGCATCTAATCAAGCAAAAAATGAAGAAGCATCTTGTGAGGATATTCGTAATTTATTAGAAGCTGGAGCGGAAATTGATGCACAAGATGATAGCGAAGATACCGCTTTGATGCTTGCGGTGAAAAGCGGTCGAACAACGGTCGTAGATTGTTTGTTAAAAAATGGAGCTGATCCAACATTAGTTGATGAAAAGGATCGTACACCGTTGCATCATGCTGTTGCTGTGAATATACCAAATATTGTACAGCTATTGCTCGATACACGACAAGTTAATGTAAGTTAATTTAATTTAAAATAGTTTTATGATAGCATTTCAAGACAGATATATCTGATAAGTTAAGAAAAATCATAATCATAATCATAATCAGGTAGTAATTGAAATAATGCGATAGATAGATTAATCAGATTAATTCGAATGATAATGTTTGTAAATTTGGTTTTCGAACTTTCATTTATAAAGAATTTTGAATGAATAGACAATTTAAATAAATCTTACCGATAATCTGAATATTTTATCAAAAAATTTTCTATTCATGGAAATATTTTAAAATTGTAAATTTTATATTCTGTATTTAAATGTAAAGTAATCTTATCATTGATGATCATGAGTAATCTTATCATTGATGATATTTGTTGCAGAATAAACAATCATTTATTGATTTTTCATATTATCATACTAATTAAAATCTTGCAAAAATTTTTATCAAAATCATTCACTTCTTTCTTTTTCTATAAATGAATATTTTAAGGTGGATGCATTAGATGAAGATAATCGAACACCGCTAATCATTTGCTCCAAATTTGATATACGTATGGGTACGGAAATAGCTGAAATGCTTCTGAAAGCAAAAGCTGATGTAGCATGTGCTGGTGATAAAAGTTTAACAAAATATGACGGAAGAACAGCATTACATTTTGCTTCACAACATGCTAATTTAGATATAATTCGTCTTCTAATTCATAATGGTGCTAATAAAGATGCACAAGATTCATTGGTAAGTTATGAAGTTGAATTACTAATATTTCTAGGAATTTTTTCAGTTCTATTTTTCACTATTTCTAATTTTCAAAAATTTTAAACTATTCATGAATTAAAAGATTTACTGTTAAATTAAAGTAACTGTAAAATTTATTTAAATTTATAAATATAAAATAATGAAATATATAATAATTTAGGATCAAACACCCTTATTTTTGGCAGCATCAGAAGGACATCTTGATGCTGTAGAATGTCTTATCAATCTTGGTGCTAGCAAAGAAATCACGGATCAAAAGGAGCGATCACCACGTGATGTTGCTGCAGAGAAGGAATTTCGTGATATTGTTCATTATCTCGATACAATACCTACTCCAAGAATTTTACCATCAAATATGACTGCAAATTTAGCACTTTCAGCACATCAACGTTTTAAGAAATCATTCAAGAAAACAACGGTAAATTTTTTTATGTATTTTAATTTCTCTTATTATTAATTCAAATGCTCAATACAATTTAAATTTTGCATTATTAAATTAAAAGTTGAAAATGATAACTTTAAAATTTGTAAATAAATGTTACAGAGGCCAACAATCAAAAAGAATTCATCACCAGCTTATCCATCAGCAGTAGCAGCAGTAACAACACAATCATCAACTGCACCAAATCCACTTACTCCACCAAATTCTGATGGTTCAAACTACTCCACTACACCATCACCTCATGATACGACAGCTGCGGTTCACGTTGGAACAACAGCAATACGTGGAATTACGGTAACCCAGGCTACTGCTGGACATTCGGAAAATACAGTACTTCAATCATCATCTGTTATGCTGTCACCTTACTCCGATCATCATAATGGTATTGGATGTAGTCCACCGCAAATGGTTCATTTTTAAGTATTTTTTTATTAATTTTTAAATTTCGTTTTTTAGTAGAAAAAATACACCATAATATATCTTTACAATTTTTTACTTCAGAACATATACTCAATTTAGCTGTTTAGTAATAGTACAGTACACAACGTAATCCGATATCGTTTAGTGTACGAAAAAATATACTAAAATGACATTACCTTATAGTATAAATTAATAGTTAACATTTAACTTTGATATTCTCCAATATTGTTGGATATCTATATCATCGAGACATCACCCTTTCAGGTGGCAGCAATGCAAGCTGGTTGGTTACCGTCGAAATTTTCAACTAATCAATCATCCTGTCAACAATATGAGGAAGGATTATTTTATGGTACAGGAGTGTTATCCTTTCCATATGATCAAAGGACATTAAGGCCTTCATATTCTCAATCACATATGCCTCATGTACAGCAACCACCTACTGCTTACTATAATGTATAGTTTTTTTTAACCGGTTATCTATCGAAGATGATGAGAAAGAAAATATTTTGTAGCTGAAAAATATTTTCCCGACATGTATTTCTGATTCTCAAATCTTAACATTGTATTTTTCCGTTCCCCTTTCCACAATGTTGCTTGTTCACGATTCGGGTTTATCTTTTACTTTGTCTACAAACTTAATTTTAATTTTTTGTCTTCCTTACTTCTACTATAAACACATCTCTTATACTATTATTTGTACTTCACTCTTTTAATGCAAATTATTAGAAAAATCAATATGATAAAGATTTGTTTGTTTTTGTGATGGAAAAGGGCTAAAACATTTGTCTATTGTCCGTTTATAGGATCTAGGCCAGGCCAAGCCAGGCTAAGCTAGTGTTTATTTATACTTGTCTTATTTTTTTTCACTTTAAAATTTTAATTTTCAAACAAAAAAACGGAATAAATGAATTGATAATTTTTGATGTTCTTTTACATCAAAAAAATTAAAATGAAAAATTGGAATGAATTGAAATGGATGAAATAAATTTCTTCTTTTTCAAATTTCCTTCTGAAATTTCTCGTAGGACTGAGATAATTGAATTTTCATATAATTTACATATTTTTTTGTCATTTCATAAATAGAATCTAACGATTAAATATGAATGAGAGATTAGTGTTTATCACTTATAATATTAGTGAGAGGTATGTGTTCGATTTACTTATCGATAAGAGTAAATTATCATTCATCAATTATCATTCATTAACAAAATGTGACACCCATAAGAGTAAATTATCATTCATCATTAACAAAATGTGACATCTATGAAATTACAGCTTTTAGATTTTCAATTTTTTAGAAATTTTTTAAATTTCTGAAAATTACTGTCTATATTTTAAATATCTTCATCCTTTTTCTTCTTCAATATCTTTCATAAAAAGATTCACTATAATTTTATCATAACTTGAAATATCACCCTCTCTCCTCCTTCCCTCTCTCTCTTCCATACCTATGCTATTAATTTATCTATTATTTATTTGCCTTACGAATTAGATTGCCTTAAACTTTGTATTTACTTCGATGTTCTCCAATTTTCTCAGTTCTACGATATGTGCCTTTTTTGTTTATTTGTTTGTGTATTTCTCTTCAATAATTAAATGCAATTAGAATTCTGAAATTATTTTGCAGAATTAGAAGACTTAGAAAAATCTATTGAAATAATTTTTGATTCAATTCACTTTTTTCAAATTCAACAAAATAGAAAAAGAATAGAGAAAGAATAGAAAATTATTTTCAAACTTAACAGAATAGGGAAGGAATAGAAAATAGAAAAAGAATAGAAAATTATTTTCAAATTTAACAGAATAGAAAAAGAATAGAAAATGGAACAAATATATTTTAATAAATGAAATCTATTTTATCATCATTTATTCATTTCAATTATAATATCGAAATTTTTATCATTTTTATATCTTACGAAAATTTCTTCAATTTTAAAACATTACAAATATGATATGATATGATATGATAGACTAATATATTAGGCAAGTTAAATCGAATAAACATTTGAACATTACAAATATGGCATGATATGATATGATAGACTAATATATCAGGCAAGTTAAATCGAATAAACATTTCATTTAACTTTATACCTGTAAGCTTAGAGAATATACTGTATTATATAATATGTGATAGTAATATGATAATCATTGAATTACATTATTGATTAAATGATTTTTATCATTTCCTAAACTATAAATCTTATCAATTTTATCATTAAAGAATTGTCAATTTTTTCATTTGCACATATTTTTTTACCTTTTTAATTTCATATTTTTTACATATAATATTTTAATTGCTTATCGAAATTGTCATGTATGTGTGTGTGTGTGTGTGTGTTTATGTTTGTGTTTCTTTTCTTATGCAAATATTTTCATCTTTTATTTTATATCATTTTAAGGTTTCAAATTCATCAATAAACATTTTTTCGTGCCACTCAAATTTTGGAATTCAACAAGTTGGCAATAAATAATATATGTGGTAAACAGTAATATTGAGATTATTTGAAAGTACCAATATTATTTTTAGCAACAATGATCACTGATATTATAATGGTTAAATTGATAATATTTGGAGAATATCAAGGCTACTTTCATATGATGCAATCAGATGATGCTTATCACTATTTACTATTCTCTGAATATTAGCATTACAAATTATCATTTTACAATTATCATCGAAAAAGCTAGTTCAAAATATTGATCACTTTATGAAATTTCCGAAATATTACTGGTGGGATTAGTTTATATTCCCTCTGTACATCTATCTAATCAGTCAAAACATTTCACTTCCACATATATAAATGCTTTTCAAAAGATTGCACATGTTGTAAGATTCATTTCATTAGTGCTTGAAAATTAAAAATTAAAATTTCACATAATAAAGAGAGAAAAACAAAAGATTTCAATTCTTTGATAAATATTTGAAATTTATTATACATTCTATCCAAAACGATTATTTGTTAAAATATCGGCTAAAAATCCATTTCCTCCATAGAATTTATCACTGCGAACATTTCATAAATTATTCCTTCATTATATTTTTATGCTTATTTCTGGGAATAATCATATTTGGCATGAAATTTAAGCCGTTAGCTCGAAATTTCATATTTTATTTTAGACAAATAATTTTTTCAATTTTCTTCCTTATTTTTAAGCTAAAAAAAATTTTATAAAAATTTGAAAATTTATCAAAAAAAAAGTAGAAAAGAATTTGACGAAGAAAAATGAATGGAAAAGAAGAAGTACAACTTTGTAGTAAAATGTTAATTGCTAAGCAAAATTAAAAGAATAATAGAATAATAGGTTAATTAATAGAATTGTGAATAATTTATCGGTTTTGATAAGATAATAAACAAATAAGAGTACAACTTTGTAGTAAAACATTAATTGCGAAGCAATATTAATAGTATAAATAATTTATCGGTTTTGATAAGATAATAATTTTGTTGAGATATGTGTAAATTTGAATGATAATATGATGAAGATGTATATTGAGAAATTATCCATGAGTATCGGGAAAATTTCCGACAATGATGATAAATTAACTTTGGCGAAATTTCATCTTGTTTTTGTTTTTATTTTTGAAATTTTTATAAAACAGTGTAGAAATTAATTTAGATAATCTATATGATATTTAGAAGAAATAAATTGTATATACTATAAATACTTTAATGTAATCTTTTTTCTTTCAAAATTTCTAAATAGATTTTGTTAGCTATAAAAATAATGATGATGTTGTTGACATTGTTTTGTTATTTCGAATCGAATAAATTGATGAATTTTTGGAAATGGATTTAAAATTGGGAATGGATCAAATTGGGAATGGATCAAATTGAGATGGATGAAAACAACACAGCTACTTTTCCCATTTAATTTCGCTAATCCAAACAAAATATAAAATACTTTAAATAAATGAATGAAAACACAAATACATTCTATTTTAAACGTTCTTTAATTTCAGTACAATTTTCGCTAATACTTTTTTCCTAATAAAATCAAAAACTTTTCCTTCGATATTTTATTTTGGTTAAAAATATTTATAAAAAAAATTTATATAAGTGAAGAAATAATTTTTTTCTTACTTTTTAAAATTCAAAATTTTAAATTTCATTTTATTAAAAAAATTTTTCACTAATCATTTTTTCCGATACGAAATATCATTATGCATAAAATTATTGAATATCCAATGAAAAATTTGCTTAATTCAAATACACACATTATATTTGATGATATTTACACTTTGAAATTGTAAAGTGCATTTGCAACATCAATGGAAAATTTAATATAGAATGCTTCTTAGGCTTCACATGACAACTATCATTTTGATTTTGAAAAATTATTTCAATTATTCATCTCGAAATTTTCGACTTTCATAATGAATCATTTAGCTATTAAATAATTTAAGTTATTTGATTAATGGATCTTATCATCATTACGATAGGTGGCAGCAAGATCAAAATAATAGGTAAAGCAATAAAAACTTCAAATATTGTTTAAATCCATGTTTTTGTTAACGTTTTCCGCAAAAGATTATCAAGCGATGATTAATAAATAAAAATGAAATTTAAAAAATTAGCCATTTGAGAGTTAAAACTGTTCGTTAATTATTTAAAATTTTATATTTTAATAAATATAATAATTAATTTATTAATAATAAATTTTGTTTATTATTAATTAAATTAGAATTAATTAATTTTAACTAAATATTATCTTTAAAGTACGAATAATTAATCTATTCATATCAAAATTGAACTCTTATGAAGTTTTTTTTAGTCTTTCGAATATAATTGAAAATTTAGGAGCAGTGATTTAGTTTTAGCTCGAGGCTAAAAAAAATATAAGAAATAATCCTAAAATTGTATCCATCGAATTTCTTTCTCTATTGCTTGCAGGCAAATTCAAATAGCATTTATTTTGAAGTTTAGCAAAAAATTATTTTTATCCACTTATTATATTTGCTGAAGCTGTCCAGTTAATTTTTTAAATGTTCTCGATACTGTTTTTGGTAAAGGAAAAAATTTTTCGAAATGTTACGATTAGAAATTTTAATGATTTTTTGCTGATATTCTGAGAATTCCTAAAACTTCGGTTTTTTTTTTTTAAATGAATAAAAGATTGAAATTGCGGATATTTCAGGATTTCCTGAACGGTTTCCTGAAATTTATAAATTTCTGAAAATTTACTATTACACCTTCGCTATTTTATTCATAATCAGGCAATTGAAAACATTTACCGCTAAAACATTTTCCGTCGTTATATTCTTTCCATCAGAAATTTTTTGGTGCATTTTATGTTTTAATTATTTAGGTGTGCCGGAAATGTCGGGAAAAGTGCGCCGGGAAAATTTAGGTATGCCGGGAGATAAACCGGAAGAAGTTTCCTGCCAATCAGTAAATAAAGGATTTTAAGAAAAATATAAAAGTATAGTAAAAGATCTATCTCTTCAAATAATTCAATCGCAATAACAGAATAAAAGGGAAGTAATTTTAAAGAATAACAGAAGGAATAATAAATTTCAAATGCTTACATTTAATCATTTTCAACTAGTCGTCAATATCGGTACAACAGACAAATTCTTAGCAGATTGAACTTTTCCCCCGGGAGTTTTTGGATGAGTTAGATTCTGGCAAATTCATTTGCAAAATGTATTCGCATATTTGCTATTGAAGCAAATAAACTCTCTGTTCTTCTCGTTTTGCCCTTTTTTCCTCCTCTCGACAATTTAATTTTAAATTTTATAATTTTGTATAACTTTAATAACTTTAGAAAAAAAAAACTTTAAAATTGTTTATTGACAGAATATATGATACACTTCAAATTAGTTCAAAAGTATTTCATATATTATAGCTTTTCAACAATTCTTCAACTAAGCTATTACAGTTACTTGAATGTTAGAACATTTTGTAAATGAATTTAAATAATAGCGATCATATCAGACTAAGTTAATTATCTTATAGCTTTTCAACAATTCTTCAACTGAGCTATTGCAATTATTGCGATAAAATTTGAATGTTAAAATATTTTGTAGATGAATTGAAGTGGTAGCGATCATATCAGACTTAGAAAATTTCTTCAAATTGCTTTTTTCAAATATTTGAAATATTATTTTATAGCTTTTCAACAATTCTTCAACTAAGTTTTTATCGTGATGAAATTTGATTGTTAAAATATTTTGTAGATTTTAAGTGGTAGCGATCATATCAGACTAAGTTAGTTAGGAAATTTCTTCAGTTTGCTTTTTCAAATATTTAAAATATTATTTTATAGCTTTTCAACAATTCTTCAACTAAACTATTATCGCGATGAAATTTGAATGTTAAAATATTTCGTAGATGAATTTAAATGACAGCGATCATATCAGATTCTAAGTTAGTTAGAAAATTTCTTCAATTTACTTTTTTTTTGCTTTTCCTTTTGAAAATTGAATTTCTTCATTTTCACTTCAACTTTTTATCTTTCGCTGATTATTCTCACAAAGGAATGCTACAAATCTAAGCACTTTTTTTAATTAAAAAAAGGTTAAATTTAACATTCGTTTTGTGTAATATTACAAATACTTACTTTATCGATTATAAAATAATGAAAAAGTAAATTTGTAACTTCGAAGAAATGTTTAAATTTCATTTTCAATTTTCATTCTACCATTGATACGATGTAATTTATTTAGTGGCTCTTTCAGCCACAAATATATTTTCTATT
The DNA here is from genome assembly GCA_916381525.1 of Cercopithifilaria johnstoni. Taxonomy (NCBI): domain Eukaryota; kingdom Metazoa; phylum Nematoda; class Chromadorea; order Rhabditida; family Onchocercidae; genus Cercopithifilaria; species Cercopithifilaria johnstoni. The sequence goes on from CAKAEH010000931.1 coordinate 91,335, forward strand.
TATTGAAATTGATAAAATTGAAAATTGAGGAAAATTTCGCAAAGTTGCTAGTATACTTTAATATAAGTAGGTAATGTAGGAATGTAGAAACATTAATATTAATCACTCTATTCATCGTATTAATCACCATATTAATCGTATTAATTCACCGTAATCACTGTATTAATCGTATTAATTCACCGTAATCACCGTATTAATCATTCTAATATTTAATTATTTATTTTCTTTGTTTATTCTCATTCCAGAATAATCTTTCAATAATTTATATTGCAGTAAACAACAATAATAAACAAATGTGGAAATATTAAGGATGAAATTTGAAAAATATTTTTTGTTGCTATCATGTTTGACATCTCTTCAGATTTTAGTTATTTCACATCAACAACTTGCATGTATACTACGATGTAAAGATAGCAATGTTAGTTGAATTTTATCTTTATTACAAATTGAAATTTTTTTTTAATTAGTAATTTTGAAAGTAAATTTTGCTTCAAAAAATTTAGCTTATAATTTTGAAAATAAAAAATTTTTTTTAATTAAGTTAATTAATATTTGAAATGACAAGTTGTAAGTTTAAGAAAGAAACCAAAGATAACTTCTAGAAAATTATAAATATTGGAAGTTTTATCTTGACATTTAAAATTGTTTATTTTTCAGATGAATGGTATGGCACGTATTTTGGGTGAAAGCGATCGTTGGACTAAAAATTTAGTAATACCTTTACATGCCATATTAATTGGCCTTCCGAAAACTTTACGTCATCGTATCAATATTTTTGCTCACCGAATTGAAGATATTTGCAAGTATCCTTTCATCATTTCATATTTTAAAATGAAAAGTTATAAGTTTATTGGCTATCCACAATTAGACATTGTAATTTTAGTTTCAGATAAATATAAGTTAAATGAAACATATTTAACTAATGTGCTTCAATGAAATATTATAGTTTAATTAGATATTTAACTTGATATTATAAAAAATGTATAATTTGTCATCTTAATATTACATATTGTTGCATATTCCACTATTTATCACTGACCTGCAACAATGTCGAAACTTAAAAATATCCTGAACCGTAGTTAGAAATTTAGCAATCTTAATAAAATTAGTATCGTTGTTCAGTAATAGAATGATTCATGAATGTATAATACTTGACAAATTATTGTAAAGAGTAGAGAACAAAAATCGTTAGAGAATTACTATAAAAAAATTTGAACTCTAAGTAATATATTCCTTTTGATAATTTCATCTATTTTTAATATAATCCTCTTAGCGATTGTCAGCTATTTCCAATACTAAAAATTGTTAAGATGTAAAATTAATTTTAGATTAAATGCAGAATTTGAAAGTTGCATAAATAGCTGTGGTGATCAGACCATTAGTCATATATTGCTAAAAGGTCAAATTTCATGGACCAGCATTTGTGATGCATATCATTACAACACTGGTTTGTTATCAATTTTTTATCTGAAATATCAGGCATATACTGATGTTATCAGTAAAGTATTACATTATGCTACATTACACTGCGATGTCAAATATTTCAGGTGATTTTTTATCATACATTGTACCATGTTGGTCAAAGTACGGCAATGATGTTGTAACGCTATGTGCAACGCAAACAGCTACCTTACAACATGCAGCAACAAGCTTAGTGGACAATGGTATACATATGGTCAGCGAGCATCTTGACGATTTATGCAAGTTAGCAAACGAATTATTAAAATATTTGCTAGTATTAGAAAGTTATATTTCCGAGAGGGAAAGATAGAATAATGATTACAGCAGGGAGATTGTGATAAGAGAATTTGGAAAGATTAAATACAAAAAAATCGGATATGATACAATTTGAAAAAAGGAAAACAAAATTAGACATAGTATGATAAAAATTTGAAATAATTAATGATGATCTAAAAATTATATAAATTTCCTATATTGAGGAATCATTGAATAGTGCCTATTGTAATTCGTAATTATCAATAAGAATAACTGATAGCTTATCATATAAAATGAACAATTAATAATAATGAAAATTAATATATAATTGTCATTTCAGAAGTGTCATAATGCATGACAAATGCTATATAAGGCAATCAAACAAATTCTGTGGTTTAAAAATGCACGAATTTTTAATTAATTTAAGTCGACGAAGTTTTCGGTTTGTTTTATTAAAATTGAATTTAAGTTGAATTTCGACAAAATTTTCGGTTTATATTTTTTTCACTTTATAAGTTTTTTTTTGTTCTGATATATATATATATTTTCTTCTACGATGAAACATAGTAAGAGTTAATTATGCATATGCAAAGCTAACAATTTGATTGATTTATAAATGAATGACTTATGACTCAATTTCAATTCAATTCAAACTCTCTTCCATTATTTGATATGTATCATATTTGATGCTTATGATTACAGAAAAATATTTTGAAAGTTTTCGATCATATTAGTTATATTAGATCATATCATATCATATCATAAATGTAATAGTAGCATTATGGTTATCAAAATTTCAAGGCATAAAATAAATTCAAACGGAAGTGTAGAAAGATTTAAAAGTTCCTACAGTAGCTTATGCATAAATTACTTAATCATAATTTTATTTCTTTTCGTTGTCATTTTCAACCTATTTAATTTTTCATTAGAAATCGTATTTTTCTTCTTATATTTATCATTTGATGAAATTTCAGTAAATAATTTTACGCAATAATATGAAATTAATCAATATCAGGAATGATGAAATTATAAAAGAAAAAATGATTACAGAGCATTGTTGGAATTATTAAAAGAATCCGGATTAATTAAGCATTTACCGGATTCATGCGAACATTGGGGAAAAAAATCATTAAATTATAATTGGCATAATGAACGTGAAAATGCTCAACGTCGTGATATTTCAGCTAGCAGTAGTAGAAATTTTTATTGTTGTTGTTATTTCTCTTATTACTATTGTTGTTGTTGTTATTGTTGCAATACAATATTTCTCTCATTTATTTCTCTTATATTTATTAATCAATATTTATTTTCCAATGCTTATAATTAACTATGTGATATGAAACATTTGAAATGAAGTAAAAGTAATTTGAAATCAAATGGTAAACAATTTTTTTGCCAATTAATCAATGAATTGATTGATTGCAACTAATCTTGGTGGTTGCAACATAATATTACTCTCATTTATTACTCTTATATTTATTTTCCAATGCTTATAATTAACTATGTGATATGAAACATTTGAAATAAAGTATAAGTAATTTGAAATCAAATGGTAAGCAATTTTTTTGACGATAAATCAATGAATTGATTGATTGCAACCAATTTTCTTCTATTACTGAATAAGAAGAATTTTTTAACAAGAGAAATTATTGCAAGAATATTAGCTAATATTTTGACGTTAACTTTTTTATTCGTCAAATGTTTACAATTAATTTGTGTTATTTGAAATTATAATAAAATTGAAATTTAAAAAGAAAATTTCTGTTTTCGTTGAACGATTTGAATGAATGACAATTGCACGTTGTATGAGTGAAAATGCACGTTTTCGAATTATTCCAATTTTAGGTTTATCAGAAATTTTTAAAAAAATTTAAATGAAAAAAAAAAGAAAATTAAAAATTTCAAAAAATTTTTTTTTACCTTTTTTTCTTTCACTTTTTCTTTAACAAACTGTTTGCATTCATATTTCACATTTTCATCTTTTCTCTTTCAATTTCTTTCGTTTCCTTTTTTTTCCACAACGAAATAGCACAGTGATGAGTTTTAGAAGTGATGTTGAAAAAGTGAGCAATGGTTGAAGGGTTTCTCAAATTACATACAGAACCCAAACATTAATTATATTAATTCTCTCCCATGTGACCCCAATTATACGATTGCGATTGTCATCGTTTTGATAGAAGCATTTTGCATGTATGTATGTATTTTCCATCAAAACCATTTCAAACATTATCTAAAATTGATCTATTTGTCAACAATATAATTTTTTAACAAATTTTTTCTTCACTATTGTTTTTATTATATTCATTAAAATTAATTTAATTTAATTTCATCTTAATTTTGTTATCTTTTTTCTAGTTAAACTTTTTTAAAAATTTTCAAAAAGAAAAATGGTAACAAATCATCGTGAAAATTTGATCTTCAAATTGTTGATATGAAATATTATAATTATTATAATTATCGATAAGAATTGCATACTTGAAATAATGATAAATAAATAAACAAAGAATGATAAAAGATAAGATATCAAAAATATTGTGAAAAAATTTTAAATATGGAAAAGATAGCAAAAGAAGAGAGAGGAAGAGAGAGAGATTAAAAAGGTGTAATCAAAAATTGATGAAGTGAGAAAAGGAGTAAAATAAAATAGAATAAAGGATGAAATTACTTTGGGATTTGGGATTGTCGTACGAGTTTTGTGCCCGATTTTGCAAATTTGATTACAATATAAGTATATATATATATAAATATAAATACATTGAGATCTTTCGTTGTTATCTCTTACATTTTCTTTCTTTTTATACTCTCTACCTCTTATTATATTTCATTTTTCCTCTCTTCTTTTTTCTAATTAGCCTCATTTTTATCATTTCAGGTAATCTAAGGTAACCGATCATTTCTCTATCATTAATTTATGAACATAGGAAAAAGGTTGAATATACACATATAAACATATATACAGATATCACATAAAGATATGTACATAAATATATGTATAAATAGAAAATAGATTGGATTTTTGGATATGAGTTATTAACAGATTTCCAATCCTTGGATCTGGTAATTCCCAGGAGAATTTTTTGCAGAAATTGCATGATTTCGCTGTATTTTCATTTTACATAAATAATTTCATTTTTCACTTATTCATTCATTTATTTAATGATTCGGGAAAACGGTGGAAAAACTATGTTAAATGATAAAAATGATAATCAATGATAATATTTGAAGAATTTTGTCAATTTACATTTTCATATTTTTTACAAAAAATTTTTTGAAACTTTTTGTTTTAAATATAATTAATTTAATTATAGATTTTAATTTTACTTAAATTCAAAAATATATTTTTTATTTAACAATTTTTAAACGAATTAATCAAAGATTAATGGAAAAGAAATTAAGATGGAATATATTTATGGATATATCTCTATAAGAAGAAATGATTTTTCTCTGCTTTTATTATCTAAGCTTTTTATTGCTTATGGAAATGATTATTTTCCATAATGAAAACGTAAGAGTAGTAATTAAATATAATTTATATTTCATCAATATCATATATTTATGTATACATACATATATTGATATACGTTTCAATTAATGTCTTAAAAAATTAGAAAGAAATAATATAATTAATATTAATTAATTACTTATATACATATATGACATTGTTAAATTTATGAATAAGTTTTTAATTCAATTTTTAATTATATCTTCTTGTGCGTTTATATAATTCTATTTATGTACATACATATATCGATATACGTTTCAATTAACGTCTTAAAAAATTGGAAAGAAATAATATTATTAATACTAATTAATTACTTATATATATTATTGTTAAATTTATGATTAAGTTTTTATATTCAAATTCCAATTATATCTTTTTGTACATTTATATAATTCGAAAATTCAAAATTATCACATTGAAAAAATAATCCTATCTTGCATGATTTTAATAATTAAAAGTTATTATCTGAAAACAAAAGAAAACTTCTCATTAATACGAAATCAACAAGTCATAAGTAACACACAGACAAACACAACATTTTATATGCAAATTTCTTAGATATAATTTGAAATCAATCATTTGGTGACATTTAATTCATAGCTATAGTTGTGTCATCATCATTTCAATCATCCGTACCATCACAACCCATCACAATTTAGCATATCATTACAGTAAATTTATATCAAAAACTGTCTCATTACCGTAAATATATGTGTCAAAATTGCTTACAAGACTAATGATAATGTGGTATGAATATGTAAATTTATTTCAGTTAGCATAAAAATTAATGGTACTCTATTTGATTGGCGCCAAATTTGCAGATTAAAAACCTAATAATAGCAATTATTTTGATTAATTCAAGGTCATTTATGCACCTAAAAATGCTGGAATTTTTGCATACATAAATTTGGATGATATTTTAGCAAAATAACAAAATATGCTATCTGTCACTATCTGTCATAGAATAAAATTTTGCTACGTTTTAATACATTCATCAATAATTATTGTTTTAAATAATATTAACAAAATTAATAATTTAAAACAGAATTTTGAAAAATTTATTATGCCTGAATTTTCAAATAAACAAATTAATAATTGAATTATTATAAAAGTTTTAAAAAGGTAAAATGTGTTAATATCACAATATCACATATAATCCATATGTATATCAATTACAAACATGAATGATATGATAATTATGCATCATATAATAAAGAAAAAAAGTAATTGCAAATTTATAAGAGAATTGATAAAATTATTAAAACGTGCAATTCAATTAAACCATTTCAAAATGAAATTTCATATTCCTTATTTTTCTCCTATTTAGGCTTATTTTCTATTCATTGCAATAATTTCTGCAATCAGAAAACTGTAATCTTAAACAAATAATTGCTTTACAAATAAAACAAATGCCTGATGAAATCATTCAAGCTTATTTTTCCGGTTTTTTATGTACCGGAAAACTAACAAAATATATAATTTTAAATTTCGAAAAAGAAATTTACATCGAAATTTATCATTTTTTTATTCGAAAATTTTTGATTCAAATCTCAATATATCTGTTAAATGCGTTTAATTTCTTTCATCTTTTTTTTTATCAAAATAAACAGACAAAATGAGATGGAAATAAATCGTTGCCTTTTTCAAATTCTCGTAAATGGCGCTGATGAAAGAAGTTGAATTGAAAGTCTGAAATTACTTCGAAAACGATACATTTGGGATTGTATAGAAGATTAGTTGTATCGTTCGATGTAGTTTGAAGCGCTTCAATAATCTCCGATTTATGCTTTTTAACTGAACTTGACTTTTTTGAAAAATCTTAGCAATTTGATCATGATGATTCATTCCCATATCAAAAATATCAATATTAAAAGTTGAAATAATTTTATTATAATCAGAAGTGGTCAAGAGAACTATTTATTACTTCTTAATAAATTAATCACTGCAACTTTGTTGTTGAAAAATAATGCGATTTGTTTGAAGTCTGAATGTAATTAAAGGTATTGATTGATTAGAATTTAATATGCTGTGATCAGTGTATAGTTAAAGCTTTGATATAATTTTTACAATATTTATTTATATAGCTTCAATTTGTTAAATTGAGCAGTTTTGTTTTAGGATTCAAAATTTTTCAATAGTAATAATTATATATATATATAATTCATCTGATAATTTAGCATTGAGCTTGCCAATTACAAACTTCTACTTCCAGTTTCAATTCACTTAATATACAATCTGATTTTCTGATTTTTACACTTTACATTCCGGTTTTCTGATTTTTCATACTTATATTAAATATTGTAATTGTAATTGCAATAATTGGCTACCCTTTTTATTTTTTTAAAGTTTTTCAATTACTAACATTTTTCGCAAATTTGAATTATCTCAATTTCAATCATAACAGTTAGTTTTGAAGAAGCAAAATTATTTTCTAATATCTTTTCCTATTTAATATTTTTTACAATTCATTTCATATATTTTAAATAAGGTGAAAAAAACACAACACATTAGCTGTCATTAACTTACCCAATTTATATTAATCTTTTCACATGAAATACAATAACTTTTCATCATTATTATATTTCTTCATGAATAATTCAAAAATAAAGGTCAAAGGTTAGTTGTAATTAATGCAACAAAGTTATATGAATTATTAAAAGTTACATCCATCTATTTATAACATAATAAATCATACCTTATCAAACTTTTTCTGTTCTTGATTTTTTTCATGTATGCGTATATATATACAGTTTCCCAGATATCGAACAATATGTTTAGTTGAAATGGACCAATTATCCGTCATGTACCTTTATCGTATCTTAACGATATCTATTCATAGTTTATTGGCAGGTAGAAATTGCTGATTGAGGCATCTTTCCTTCATTCATTCCATTCATTCACAATATTCAATTATATCCTTGAAAATTACACATCATTATACATACATACATATGTGTGTATGTGTTTTCTTTTATCTTTCAGATACCTTTAATGGGATTAGAAGATGAAGAACGATGAAAATATTGAAATAGACAAGGTGTCCTATCACATAGATCTGCCGCATCATACATTAATCTATCCTGCTGTGAGTTACTGTTGAGAGCGGTACAAGTCAAAGGTTAATTGTAATAGGGCAACAAAGTTACATACATTATTAAATGATCAATTTGTGTTATAGGTTTCATATTGCTTGATATGTTAAGACGAAATAGTTCGAAATTTGATAAAGTAATTAATTGACGGAAAGGAATGAATGAATGAGAATATCAAGAGGGCTAATGATTTATTTGTATGGTGTAATTATTATAATGCGAAGAGTGGTACTTGAAGTTGTGACCTTTATTGTCCCATCTGTTACTTTCATCTCCTTAAACTGATCCTAATTAAAGGATAAGGCCTGTTGTGATACAAACAAGAGACCTGTTGATTTGTTAAAGAACACTGATTTTAGTGGATTTATGAGTGATAATTAGTTAACATTAACTGTTATTTACTAAAGCAAAAAGGATTTCAACAACATTGCTTTCCAAAGCGTAAACATAAACCAGTAAACAGAATCTTCCTTTCTTCCTACACCTCTCTCTTTCTTTCTCTCTCTCTCAGTTTTCATCACACCTTTTTGTACAGTAATAGGCCAGGTATATGGTCATTCTTTAAGATGGCGCTCTGATATTGACCGAAATATCAAAGTACAGTATGCCATAAAGGAAAAAAAATGAAATGAATTATCATTATTATCATTTGTGACTATCTTAAATGAGAATATTTATTATCATTTAAGGCATAATTTAGGAAGAAAAAAGATAAATAATTTATTAGATATCTTCAAATTCAATTTAACTTTAATTTATTTGAAACAATAATTGAATTCGATTTCAATTTAAATCATTTCTAAATCAATTTTCATCTGATAAAAAAGAATTTTGCATTATTTTAGATCAAGCGAATTGATTAAACAAAATAATTAAACAATTAAAATCAATAAATTTTTACTTCCCGCAAATCAATCATTCATTCCAATAATTATCGAATGATTTAGTAAAAGAAAAAGAAATAAATTAATGAGAAACTTTTTTTCAACTTTAAATTAGTTAAAAACTAAGCCTAATTTTATATCACTGATAAAAATTACAAATATTACTGTAATTGGTATGATAAAATGTTGAAGATTTATAGTACTTCTATTATTTATACAATTTGTTCAATTAGTTAATTATCTCTTAGCAGTTTATTTTTCATCATTTTCATCATCAACCAATTAACGAAAAGATGACAGTTGTTCTCATTGAATTAAGTTCCATTTATTTATTTGTTGATAACTGATAATTCATTCCTTCATCTTATCCATTCCATTCTTATCCATTCTATGCATCAATCATTTCTCATTTCCTCCTCCTACTAAATCTAATCATTTCATTCATTTATTCAACACAAAGTGGATATAAAACACAGTAATAATCATGGATACATCTTCATTTCTTCTATTCCTCTCTCATTCATTCATTTATTCGCTCCATTTCATCCCATTTCATTTCATTTTCATTTTCATTTTCATTTTCATTTCATTCATCCATACCCTTTCATTCCTATGTTTCCCATTAATTTTTGATAATGTTGCAATAAATTTTAATGATAACTTTTTAAGGCCTAAGATTAGTCATTTGGCATTAGTTATGTAACCGATCACTTGTCCTCACATTGGCCTACCTATGTATTCGGCATAATCATTGGCCTTAAAAAATTGATTTCCGTCTAACTTCAGGATTTTTAACACATGTTAACAACAGCAATATTTGAATAAGATTTTGAAAGTAACCATAAGAAGGAATATTTATTGTATTATGTCATTTATTTAGGCTATAAAATACTACGCCATTATTTTATATCCCAAATGTTTTGACATTGTTTATCATCATAATCTTTATTATTACCAACCTAACAAGTTAATAGCCACAATTTTCTCATAAACGAAACCTCTGTTATCACTACTAATTCTATTATTATTATGATTAACTATAATAATTGTCATTGATGAGATTTTAGGAGGAAATTCGAATGAAATTCAATATTAACTGAATTTAATTAACGCAATTAAAAATTGGAAAGCAAATGATAATGTAAACAGAAATATCGTAAAACTGATTGCCTGTTTATATGACTTTTGTTAATGGCTAAAAAAATATCGGTTAGTTGATAATTAAAGAATTTAGCTAATTATCAAAGATGGAAAGTTTATAACAAAGAAACTTTCAAATATTGTAACCAGGATTACATTATTTCTTGGCTTATATTCTAAAAGTATCATTTACATAATCATAATCCTAATTTTGTCTAATTATGTTTGCATTCATTTTTCGAAGAAATTTCATCATTATTTTCATTATTATAAACAATAAACAATGATCATTAAGAGATAATAGCTGAATAAAATGAATGATGTAAATGATTGTAATTAAATTTAAAAATTTGCTATATTTGAAACAATCAGATATAGTTGAATAAATTTTATTTTATCAAATAAACGAGCTTCAAATGCTAAATCTGAAATATTTGAAAAAGATGAGGTAATAGGCAAATTTTGAATATTTCAATTTATGATATGATGAAAATATACGATGTAAACAGAATGTACAATAATGTTATGAATAGGTTACTGAAATATTAATTTTTATTCTGCAATTAACAATTCAGAATATAGGAAAGTTTTATTTCATTCACGCATAAATATATAAATATATTTGAGTGGAAAGAATTTAGGAGAACTTAAAGGGAATTTTTGAATTTACCGATTGACTGCTATTGCTGATCATTATTATTATTAATTATCAATATTATTGCTACTATTGTTGTTGTTATTGTTATTAATTATTACTATTTATTATTAATTATTGTTATTAATTATTACTATTACTATTGTCATTAATAGTAATATTGTTATTGGAATGGATACTATTAGAAAAGTATTTGCATGTCGATAAAGGACAATGACCATATAAACCTTAAATAACGTGTAATCAGTGATGTTGCAGAAGAAATTTGTTATGGCTTCGAGACAAGCAGCTTTCCATTTGATGGCATTTTAATATGAAGTTGACGACAATGTAAGTATGGGTATGTATGTCTATGTGTGCCCCAATCAAAATACTTCCGAAGTTCGGGCCATTTGTGGCTCCTCGAAGAGAGATGCCTGCTACATTTAAGGACAGGAAAAGAAGAGGACCGCCTACTGCTCCCTTTATCCTGCTTCCACCAAGATTCATTTCCGCATCACTTGTCAAGCTATCCTCTCACATTAACATACATCCTCATCTTCCGTTCACCTATTTACTTACTTATTTACTTACTTACTTGTTATTTCATTACTCATTTACTCATAAATAAACATTAAATAAAGACTGATTCAGATAGGCTGATTTTTAGAAGCAATATTTAAATTCTGGCAAATGAAAAATTTTTCAATACTCTTAAACTTTAATAGTATTTAAATTTACAATTCAAAATTACTTATTAAATTTAATTGTTGAAAATTGTAGTAAGAACGAAAATATGCTAATTTAATCAATTTTGTTTAATTTTCAGTAATTTTTCTATTTTCAATATTTTACGAAACTGAATGTGGTAGCAGGAAAAATGTCGAAATTAAAGAAAAATTTATCGAATTATTCGATAGCTCGACTTGTTGGTACCGATTCATCGACCTTAGATCATAATATGAACAAGCCGACAAATTCGCTAACAAAACCATTTGAAAATCCTACAGATCATCATCGTATTGAGAATTATAACTTACCTATGAACTTACCTCCAAAAATGATGCAACCGATACAACAAGGTTGGTGCTAATGCGATATTACTGCGATATGCGATAATTGTATCATGATTTATATAATATGTTACAGTGTGTACTGTAGTGCATATTTATAACAGAAATATATTAGTACTAAAATAATTGTATCTAATATGGAATTATTATCAATTATGGAAAAAAGAAGAATACATTGAGAATTTCGGATATGAAAAAATTTCGAAAAAAGGAAAGAAAAACGAAGATCGATGATCTTATTGATCATCAACAAGAATTAATTTAATTTAATAAATTTTGAAAATTTCAAAAACTTTTTCAAAGAAAATTTAAAAATGATATTTTATGTTTAGCATATAAAATATATTATTTAAATTTAAATGATTGGTTTGTAGTTTTTTCATATCAAACATGTTGTCACAAAGTACAATTCATCTCTTTTATTTCGTTGAAAAACTTTCGTAACTAATTCAATTATTATGATTATGAAATGATTCAAATTCTTCATTACTGTCTATTCATATTAAAATAATAATGAAATCATGATTATGTCATCTTAATAAAAAAAATATCATCAAATTATGTTAAATATTTTTGATAAATTAAAAATAGATAATAAATTAAAAAATTCAGATATTTGAATTTAAATCAGTAGCCATAGTTTATTTTACTTAAATTCTAGATTATATCTTATTTATAATTTTAAAATATAAATATTATAATCTATTTCATATTATGAAAGAATTATATATTTTTGTTAACTATGCAATATCAATTCTCTTATTATTGCATTACTTCAAAGATGCTGTTTATATGATAAAAGAAAAGTTAAATTTGTTTGTATAATGTTGATAATGATAATATGATTAATTAATTACAATATCTGATTAATTAATTCCAATATATCAGATAGAAATGAATATGATAGATTTGGTATATACGGTAGACAGATTAAGATGAAGAATGGACGGGAAGAGTGGGAGTGAAACAAACAACCAATGGCATTGCAGTGATTTCCCATAATCAATGCTATCCATCCTCAGCACTACGAAATATCTTATTCATTCATTTACTTTTTACTTAATTACTTATTTGCGCTACTAATAATTAATTCCTTAATTATTTCACCTTTAACATTTTAATTATTTAGGTTACCATTTGATTGATTGATAAAATCTAAAATTTAATTTTATTTAAAATTTGAATCAATTTTAAAATTCAGAATTTCAGGAAAGAAAAATCAGAAATTAAATTAAGAAAAACATTTATCACAAAATATATAATTTTTTAATAAAGTTTTCTTTTATTATTGTAATTTGCTTGAATTAATTAAATAATTTGCAGGATATCATCCGATGCAATCATTGCAGCAAGGTGTATTTCCTGCACGACAACTCTACACATCATCATTGTCTAGCAGTGATATTGCAATGGCAAATTCGAATGTAAGCCAAATTGCATGGAATATACATTTACGACAAGTAGCATTGAATTTGATGACATTGCAAAGGCTACAAGCTGCAAATAATGCAGAACGAATTATTCCTAACAAGCAATCTTATCCAATGCATATCGCTTCTGCTACAACTGCAGCTGCAAACAGTGAAGAAGGAAATGTGCAATCTTGTACAACTTATAATAGCAAATTATTCATTAATGCATATTCATTAAAAGTAAATATCTTATTTGATTTTTTGGTTTCAATTTAAAAAAGAGAAATTTTTTAAAGCACAAATAGGAAGTATTTTTAATGCTAAGTATTGTTTTATTTGAGCAAATAATGAATCATTTTCAAATTGTAATTTAAATAATCAATAAATCAAGTAGTTAGCTTAAAAGGATTTTGCAACTATCATAGTGTGATGATAGTACATAGTGTGTAATGATAGTGTCAACTATCATAGTGTGTTGATTTGACAACATGAAATGAATATTAAGTTATTAACGATATAATTTAATACAATTAATTATTAACGAGTTATTTATTTTCATCTTTCTTACTTAAATATTCAAAGCACTATTGATCTAAAAAATTATTGCAATGATATGCATAAGTTAATAATTTAAGTAACCATTGTGATAAAATGATAAGACTGCAATAAAATTATGATTATAATAAGATTAAAATCACAATAATAATTTATAGTAAAAAATAAATTTAACAAGAATTAGAGTAAATAATGGAAAAAATTACTATTGTTTGCATATTCATTATCACAATTGTTTTTTTATTTTTATCGAAATTTATTATTTGCATTAGCAAATATTGATAAATAATATTTGCATAAATGAAATAGATAAAATGTCGGAATATTAAAATACCTTTCTTTTAATTATTGATTTCTAATGTTTTTTAAAATTTACGAAATATCTTTTTTAGCAGCATATGCTTGAGCAAAACAATCAATGTTCAACAATATCCGGTTCCGAGAAGCAATTCAAATGTAAGCAATGCGGTAAAGCATTCAAACGTTCCTCAACTCTAAGTACCCATTTACTTATACATAGTGATACAAGACCATATCCATGTGATTATTGCGGTAAACGTTTTCATCAAAAATCGGATATGAAGAAACACACATATATTCATACTGGTAAATAAACTTTAATTAACCAATTCATTCATTCAGTTATTCATTATTTCAAATAATCTATTAACTTAGCGTATTCTGATATCGAATTTCTTTTTAAGTAAGCTAAAAATTCACAAACTTCTTATCAAGTTAATTTTTAATTGAAACAATGATAGAGTAAATTAAAAAAGCTAAATATATTAAAATCAATATAAAATCATGATATTTATAATGCAATATAAATTTATTCGAATTTACGAAGAAAAAGAGAAATGAAAAGAAAAGTTATAATGAATAACTTAAACATCAAATAACTTAATAATATTATTTAATTCATTATTCAATTTATTATTATTCAATATATCAATTACATATAAGGGTGATATATGCTTAATTCAAATAAGAAATGAATTAACGAATTATTGCTAACAAAAAGCATAAATTTTCATGACCTTCCAATTTGCTTATAGTAACATCTGTTGAGCATTTAATTCTTATCTTACCGAATATAGCAAATTAATTTCAATTAAAGATTAATGAATGATTTAGGGAATGCTTATTTTGAGTAATAGAAAGAAATCAATCATTGCTTTTAATTTCAACGAATTTTTCATTCGAATGATAAAATTCCTTTTTTTTTGGAAATGCTTTAATAGATTTATTACTTTAATAAACTTTATAGCTGTCAATTAAAAAAAAATCAATGCTATTTAATAATTCTTATAATTATTTGATTGAGAAAAACGAATCAATAATTTACTGCTATGTATTACTTTTATGTTATAAATATGATAGTTCGAAGAATGTTACTATGTAAGTTATTATCCTATCATTTAATTATTGTATTTAATGGATATAATTTTATTAGGTGAAAAGCCTCACAAATGTATGGTATGTGGTAAGGCATTCTCTCAATCATCAAATCTAATCACTCATTCACGTAAACATACTGGCTATAAACCATTTTCCTGTGATATTTGTGGTAAGACATTTCAACGAAAAGTTGATCGCCGTCGACATCGTGAATGTCATC
Source organism: Cercopithifilaria johnstoni (assembly GCA_916381525.1). Taxonomy (NCBI): domain Eukaryota; kingdom Metazoa; phylum Nematoda; class Chromadorea; order Rhabditida; family Onchocercidae; genus Cercopithifilaria; species Cercopithifilaria johnstoni. The sequence goes on from CAKAEH010000931.1 coordinate 106,961, forward strand.
ATTCCAGCAATATTTGCATTCATCGACGTTTGTGGTTATTTTCAAAAAAAATTTTTCTTTTTTAAATTTCTGATTTAATTATTAAAATAGTTATCATTGAATAGTTTATAAAAGTTGTAATAATTATATAATAATATAATTAAATAAATGAAAGTTCTAATAATATAATTAAATAATTAAATATTGTCTTATCAATTACTTATTTGCTGACTGCTTATTTAAAAAATTATTATTAAAACGAAATGAATTGTTTGAAGTTTAATAAAAATTATACGAATTTTTTCTATTCGATAATAAATCGATTAAATGAGACAAATAAAGCATGATGAGAAGAAAACTATAAAATTTCAATTTCTAAACTTTAGCACTGCGAAATAGTATCGATCGGAGTGCTTCAAATAATTATGCAAATTTGATGAACCGATCATCGTTCGTGAATTCGGATCATCCTGAAATATCAAATAATGCAGTTTTGAATCCGAAATCAGTGCATTTTCATATGCCAGAATCTGATGAGGCATTAAATCTTAGCTCAAGATAGCAATTGTATCAAATATGTTGTATCATTTCGCTGCATCTATTTCAATTTATTATTTAAAATTAATTTAGGATGTCTTTTATTTAATTTAACTATAATGTTGGACCGGTATCTGTAGATAATCGTTTTCATCAAACCAAATTTCAGCAATCAAATAATGCAATTTTAATAATGATTGTTTTGTCATAATCATTAGATAGCTCTTTAAAAGTATTATTGTAAAGCTTTCAATTTACATATCAGTCTGTATTTGATATTCCTATTGTATATTGAGATGTTCAACATACAGGTCATGCAGGTCAGATCAGGTTTAAAAATACTACCAAAGAAAAAAGAAAAAAGTGTTTCAGCAAAAGTGATACTATAATGAAAACAAATATAATAATGATAATGATGATGGTGATAAAGATAAATAATATAAACTATATTCATTAAAACAATGATATTAATAATGATAGCATAATTGTCAAAAGAACTGCGATAGAATGTTCATTGATTTTATCCAACTTGAATTTAAAAAATAAAACAGCTTCGTTTTCTTTTGGAGTAATCATTTCAATTGAAATTTCATAAAATAAAATAAATGTTAATTTTTATTAATACATAGTTGTATAGGACGAAATGCAAAACTTTCATCCAAAGGGAAGAAAAGCGATAATTATCATCAAATAAATATTACATTTATTGTTAGCAGCAAAATATGTCACATATGTAAGCTTTTATCCACTTTTCCTCAACTTATTTATCTCTTCTCTTTTATCATTATCTTACCGTATTGCATTCTAAGAGTGAATAAATAAACGAATCATTCGAAAGCAATAAATAAACGAATCATTCCAAAGCAGTACACTTTTGTTAATTTAAATATTCATTTAAGAAGTAATATATTTCAATCCATAAATATTTTTTTAATTTATTTATGCTTTATAGCTGTTATTTTCCTTTATTTTTTACCTCTCACTTCTTTTGTTTTAAATCTTTTTCATTTATTCTCGCAATTTTTAATTAATTAAATCGGTGCAAAATTAGAATAATATTATTTCTTCTTAATTTATAAAATTGAACAAAATAAATTATAATATACAATTGTAATTATAAGAATAACGATTATATAATAACTGTTCAATAATATTTCTTCTTAATTTATAAAATTGAACAAAATAAATTATAATATACAATTGTAATTATAAAAATAACGATTATATAATAATTATTCAACAGTATTTCTTCTTAATTTATAAAATTGAACAAAATAAATTATAATATACGATTATAATTATAAGAGTAACGATTATATAATAATTTTTATAATAATACATACATCCGTACGCATATTTAATGCAATTAAACTTAAATAATAAAATATCAACTAATTCAAACTTAAATTAAATTCAATAATTCAGATTTTACCCCTTTGAAATTTCGAAGCATTACTTTGCTTATTACTTGTTAACAACCAATAAATAAACATTCATTAACAATAATAACAATAGCAAAAAATTAAAATTAATGAATACATGATATCGTAATAATATAATATTATTCGTATTGTAATAGATGAAAAGTGGTTGGATTTATTGATGAATGAATAATAAGCTGTCAATTAAAAAAGAATTTAAATTAAATCAAATTCAATAATTCAGATTTATCATGATAAAATTTCAAATATTATTTCATTTATTGCTAACAAATCAATAAACAATAATAATAGCAAAAAATTAATATAAACAAAATCTACATGATATTATAATAATATAATATTATTCGTATTGTAATAAATGAAGACTGGTTGGATTCATTGATGAATGAATGAATGTTTTTGCAATTATCCGTTAATATGTCACAGCTTTCCACATTATTGCCATTTAATTAATCCCATATATCTGTCTCACATTCCAAAATCACTCCTTTTTCCGTTTTCTTCTTCGTTTACCACATATTTACCGGAAAAGAATATACGGAAGGAAAAAAAGGAATAAAGAAAGAATCGAATTGAATTTAATTCTTTCTCTGATTCTCAATTTTCCCTATTACACTTTTCATGTTTTGCAATCATATTTGTCATTTTGGTGATTTAATTTTATATTGTCATGCATAAAATGCAATATATGCATGCATGCAATGCAATATATGTTTGTGAATCATTTTTCCATTATTATCTTTCGCTTTCTCTTTTGGTTGTCAATTTCAACGAAAGTAACAACAAGCATATCGTTGTTGATAACGACAATATACGACGACATTATGTATATTTTTAATTTTATTCTATGCTAAAAATTTCTTCAAAAATTATTGTTCAAAAGAAACGAAATGAGATGATTTGTACTTCTGAAGTTTATTAAACTTTTCCATTTCACCCTCTCTCTCTCTTTCTCTCTCTTTCCTTGTTTTTCAATTTTTATTCCTCTTCTTTGTTTTTCACCAAATTAGGGGTTATCAAAAGTTTGAAAGGAAAATATGAAAGATGACTGATAATAAATGATAAGTAATGCATTCCATAAATAAGAAGAATAAGATATTTGATAAAGCGGAAAATCCGTTATTGAAATCATTTGAATGTTTTATTTAAGTAATTAAAAAATTATGTATTACATATTTAGATAATTCATTTACAGTAATTAGAATTACTTCGACGAAAATTAAATTTTTCATCATCCATTTCATTTGTTAAAACTTTTGCTTCTAATTGTTGTAATCATTTGTATCATTTATAAATTACCGTAATGAAAGAAATCATTTTGCAACTGAAAAATCACTTGATAATAAATATTTCAGATTCATAAATAAAGATTATTAGGAAGGATATGAAATATTAGCTTTCAAAATTATTTCACATCATTTCCTGAAAAAGAAAACGGGAAAAAATCAATGAAGCGGATGTAATCGGATGAAATCCAATTGAAGCTTACAAGTTCATCATCCACCAGGAAACAATCAAGTGAATTGCTTTTAGGAGCGAAACACTGTTAGCTGGTAGTAGTAAACGGTTGGTTGAAGTAATGATTAATGGATATTTATCATATTTAAACACCATACTACAACAATTATTCATCAGTTATGCATCCACGAGCAAATACATTAAAATCACTTGTTACCACCATTTCAATATAACTATTATATTTATGCAGATGATAGATAATAAAAGGATTACCGGATTCGGATAAAATAGCTAAATTCAAATAAACTAATAGTACCAAAAATTCTCAATATCATCCNTTAAAATCACTTGTTACCACCATTTCAATATAACTATTATATTTATGCAGATGATAGATAATAAAAGGATTACCGGATTCGGATAAAATAGCTAAATTCAAATAAACTAATAGTACCAAAAATTCTCGATATCATCCCACATAGTATTTTACGAAAATTTGAAGTTACTTTGGTACTAAAAATTAAGAAATGAAAAATTTTGTGTCACCTTAAAATCCAAAAAATATATCATATATTATATATATCACGTATATCACATATATGATAAATGATATTATCATGAAAAAAGTAATTGAATTAAATTAAAAATTCATTATTACTAATAAAAAAATTATTTTCATTTACTGATACATACTATTTACTTATAAAAGTATATTTACTTTTATTAATTATATATTATATAATTGACTAAAAAGGCTATGATATCAGTAATTAAAATATTTCATTCAATTATTCAAGTTCTTTCAAGTACATTTGAATTTTTGCTCTTAACAATTGAAAGGAAGCAAATTGGAAGAAGTTATGATAGTGTTATGAGCTATGATAATTATGATTATATATAAATTATGATAATTATGATAATGTAAAAGTTATGATAATTATGATTATGTATAAATATACATAATTTGCTAATGAAAAACAACGATGAAATTTCGATGAAAATTTCAATTTATCATCATAAAATTGCAAAAAGAAAAAAAAATGATATTTGATTAATGATATGTATTTTATCAGAGAAATCAAAAGCAATGCTAAAAATCTATCATAGATATGATATTTTGGGGGGATTCGAAATGATAATGAGGATGTTTATCATCGTCAGGAATGTATGTCCTTCGGGAAAACCGGAGCTAAATCAATCAGCTCTTTCCTCTTCAACTTAAATCCAATTCTTATCGGAATTTTTTTTTTGTTCCAGAATTTTCACCAAATTTAAATTACCTATTTATTTATATATTATAAACATACATATTACAAACATTTAAAAGTTAAAAGAGGAAAGTTGATGTTTTTGAGCTATTAATTATTTTAAATGAAGAAAATAGAAATTTTACAAATTAGGGAAAAGAGTAATTAAATCGGAAATGAAATAATTAAATTGTTTACATTTAAAATTAACAATTTGTAGGATTGAAATTTGTTAGTTAGAATAATTTCCTTTTATTTTTGTAAAATTTTAAGCATATCTAATAAAGTGTAACTTTATTTACAGTTTAATTATGGATAAATAATTGAAGCGTATTGAAAATTTCAATCGATATGGATAAATTAAAACTGAATTATTTAATTTGTTCGTTTTATAATGCTTGCATGATGAGATACTCTATTGTTGACCATTGATGATTGATTATTGGTCATTGGACAAGAAGAAGTATTGTTAGATTTCCAATTGAATTTATGGGGGAAGATAAAATGGAACGTTGTTCAATGATGATAAGCTATTTGATATAAGTTGAAAGTTATTCGATAATAATTATTCGGAAATTTTTAAATGATAAACGATTTCAAATGAGCTGAAGTTTTATTTAATGATAAAATATCTGACAATAATAAATTTGAAATTAATTAATAATTGAAATGATATTCAGGCAGATTTTTACATGCAAAATTTTAAAGGAAATGGTCAATTAATTAAGTTAATTTGAATTATAATTAAAAATTTTAAATTTGAATTAATTAAGTTAATGTGAATTAATTAAGTTAATTAGAATTATAATTAAAAATTTTAAATTTTATATAATGCTGAGAAAAAACATATATGTAAAGTTTGCACAATATTATTGTAACGTTAAGTTCCTTTGATAATTATTGTTTAGCAAATATCTTTTTTACAATAAAATCATTTCAAAATTATTATATCAAAAATTTTCCAAAATAGAGGAAAGGAAAAAAATTGCATGAAAAATTTTAAATGACACATTTCTTTAATTAGAAATCAAATTAATTAATTTAGTATTGATTATTTTAGATTATAAAAGTGACAAATGATATCATTTGTTTTTTTTGATAAATAATTAGTAAATAGAAGATTTGGTGTAATTTGTAAATTTATCTTATAAATATATTTGGTATCATCGATGAAATTTATCAATCAATGATCAATAGAATATTGTATTTTATGATAATATCATAAAAATTCACAGAGAATTCAACATACCACGTGATTATGATTAAGATATGATGGCTAAAATAAAACGCATATCATTTTACTATGCAATATCATACTATGAAGTTATTCATTTTATGATTATAATTATCACGAATAAATTAATCGTAATTTACTTTCATCATAATTATAGGAACTAGAAATGTGCATAAAAAATGCAAAAAGGTGCAACATTGCAACATAGAAATAGAAATGCAAAAAGAAAGGTGCAACATTTAAATGTATTAATTATTCTTGCTGAAGAAAAGAATAAATGAGGAAAAATATGCAACATTACAGCATGATCAAATGCATGTTGCGTGGATTAACGACAATACACGTACGTGAATTTCTACAGATTTCAAATTATCCAAATTGATACTTTATATTTTGTGTTATTTGAAAATGTAAGAACATATGAAAGGTTGAAAGCAAAAATTTTCTCATTATTTTTCATATGCTTTTATAAGAATGATTTATGGAATTAAATCTATTGCTGCTCTTTTTTCCATTTCTATTTCGATTATTATTTAATTCAAATTCCGATATTTGCTAATTACTGCTGCGATTACTGTTTCATTACTTCCCAAACTTATTGCCAGCCATTTATTGACCTTCACTTTCATCATTCCGATTTAATATTTGATTCTTTTTTCAGGAATATTGCCGAGTTTCTTTTGAACTTCCAGAACCGTTTGCTGTTTNATTACTGTTTCATTACTTCCCAAACTTATTGCCAGCCATTTATTGACCTTCACTTTCATCATTCCGATTTAATATTTGATTCTTTTTTCAGGAATATTGCCGAGTTTCTTTTGAACTTCCAGAACCGTTTGCTGTTTTTAATGTAACAAAGCTTTCATTGTCATTTTTTAAAAATTTTATCTTATTCTTTGAACTTTAAGAATTATCGCATAAATTGTTCTTTGTTAGATTAATTTCAAATTTTTAATTTAATTAATTTCATGTGAATTTAATTTCAAATTTGTTTCCAAATCTTTCGGCCCCTTGTTTTTTTCTTCGGTTAGATTTCTTTGCCTTATATTACTTTCTCTAAATTTCATTATCGTTTTTCGAATCGTTGAAGATCTTTTAAAAGAGTTCGTTTCCCGTGTTCCAAATTTTTTTTGTTAATAACAATAAATTTAATTTTCTCATACTCTTTTGAATTATATGATTTGATAAAATTTTTATTTGGCGTGATAGCTTTTGCTTAATTATTAGCAAAATTTGAATATCTTCTACTTTCAGCACTTAATCAATTCCTTCCCGATATACGCATAGAAATTCCACGATCAGATATTTCTTTGTTATCCGAACGTATGATAGCATTTGAAATTCGATCAGACTTTAGTGAATTTTGTAAATCTTCATTTTTTCCTTTTTCTAATGATTTGTTAGAATTAGTATGAGTAGTATGACTTCTAGACGATTTTGCAGTTTTTATAGTTCGTTGATCACTTGTAGAATTTTTATCATCAAATTGATCTTTCTTCAATTTCATGCTTTTTGACGATGAT
>CAKAEH010000938.1:0-114414 GCA_916381525.1 Cercopithifilaria johnstoni
GGTTACCGATTATTACTCCATCATTGTCTTTATTACTAAAGTAGTAGAACGTTAAAGAAAGAAAGAAAGATACAACACTGACAGTAGCACTAATACTTGAAAATTTAATGAATGTAAAGAAAAAAAACTAAACACTATGTATGTATGTATGTATGTATGTATGTATGTATACACATAAAAACATACAAATACACACACACACACACACACATGGTACACACATATACATACATAACACACAGAGATAGACACACACACACAGATAGATATACACGGAATAGATCGAAATATATTTATTTACACATCAAAATAACATTACTGAATCGGAAACAGATGCTATATCGTTCCAGGCAGTTTTAACTTGTAATATTATTACTTTGATAATATTATATAAATGTTTACATGAGTGGATCATTTGACCCTAATTTTTGGCAGTGCTAATATAAAATGAGGCTTATTATCTATAAACTATTATCAACTTTAAATATTACGAGTTCTATGTGAATCTATCCCCGAATGATATGCATTAATGTACAGTGTTTTTGAATGGATCAATTACTACTTTTCTTATCTAATTAGGTGGCATGAAATTGATTATTAAAACATTCATTCAGCAGAAGTTTCACGTACGCATTCATTATTTCCAGTCTTTCCAAATCTTCAGTAAAAGCATACAATGATTGGAAAGGTAAGAATCAATTGATGTTATTTTAATATATTACAGTAGTAGTTTGCCTTATCATTACGTTATAAATGACCTCTAATTAGCTTACTGTTATTAACAAGATAATATAAATCTGATATGAATCAGTCAAGCAATAGTTGAACCAAATCCATATTTAATTTCACTAAAAGTGGCGACATGAAGAAAGTGATGTGCAGAATTTCCAAGTTCAACTGTTTATTATTTCAAAGAAAAACGACTGATATGCCTAATGCAGTGATTGAGTAGCCTTCTCTAATATCCTTCCCGGAAAAGACACTTTTTCTGATGATGCACTAATTTTTTTCAGCAAACATATTACTGAGTAATTTCCTATCGCCAGTTGTTTTCATTTCACAAAACGATTTCACATTATCCATCTTGATAATGAACAAAATGATCTGCAATTAATATTTCAATAAACCTTTCCAAGTTAAGGCAAATGTTACTTATCGTAATGATGTCGAAGTTATTCATTGAGAGATAGATGTTAGACGAAAGCAACTTATCACTTTCATTACCACTTCAACGGTAAATAGTGAGATAATGTAGTGCAATGGTAGAACAAACATCTGCTATCACGATGAATGATACCATTAGCATAGGCAAACAAAATGAAAGGGATACATTCCTTGAGAACCTTGAAAATTGGAACTTTGTTCAATTCGCTGATTGGTTTTCATAAATTAAGGAAGTGCCACCAGGACTGGTCTTTACTTATATAATACTCTATGAAATAAAGAATATGCCCAGATAACAAAAAAATATATACAGCCCTATTGTCCCATAAGAGAATAAATGGACAATGGAAAATGTTTAACGAATACAAAAAAGGAATTACAATGGTAGCAACAAATACAAAACAACAAAGCAAAAGTAAATAGTTCAAATCAACAAGTGATATATCATGTTGAGATAAAGCATAAGGCTTGGAAAAGCATAAGGCTTTAAATCGTTATTCATCAAATGACAGTTAAATTTACACATACTAGAGTTCACGGATATATTCACGGATAAGCTTCGAAGAGTGCGCTGATTCTACCCTCTTATTGTTCAGACACCCAAAAAAACCTAAACTTATGCAAAACCTACATTCGAAAATATAAACTGATTAGATGAAATCAAAAACAATGCTGCTAAATCAGTAATTCCAAACAGTGAATTACAAGAATCTATTTAGAAACAATATGCCTCATCAATATAGCTGTAAGCTTTTCCAATCGCTTTACATCCTGTATTTGATCCGTGTCATATTGCAAACAGACCACATCATCCGTCATTTTGAGTGTCATTTTGCCTTTTTTATGGTTATACTTGGTTACAAATCTGCAACGAGTTGAACTAATCACGAAAATTAATTACGATAAGCGTCCATTTGAAGAAAGTGATGAATAATTGAATATATTTTGTCAAACTAATAATATCTCCTCAAATAAGTAAAAGAAGAATGTATTATTTATTATCAGTTTTGTCGATTGTTGTGGACGAGTTTTTGAGTTCCCTAAATCTGAGACCCCTATATCATTAATGAACATCAAATCTCTTAGAGGGTTTTTTCTGGTATCCAACTCCAGGTAGAGTGATAAGACCAGTATCAAAGAATAGAAAATGGTATATGTGATATTCAAACAGGGCTGTTTATAAACTGTTCAAATATTTATGGCTTTTCTATCAATTTCAGCCTACTATCCAAGAGTAGTCGAAAGCAGCGATGAATCACAACCTTTGTTGGAACTATAATTTTCCTTAACGATATTACTGCATCGACTAGTAAAAAAAGTCGTAAAACTAATTACCATTCTCTTTAACCTACCATCAAGACGATGAACATTAAGTTAATAATTTAACACCCATTCAGTTTTTCAGTTATTAGAAATGCGAAAACTTACCAATGTATTCTAATATTACGAAAAAAACACTTCCTAAAAGAAATGAATGCATTATAAAAGGTTTCCACCCTAAAAAAGAGAATTATAACTTCGATATTCAACATCAACTCCTTTAAACTTTCCTAGCAATGATTTTTAAATTCTGATAACAAATAAACCTGCAACGTGTTGGATTGCTAGCGTACAATCGATCGACAGCTTTACTAAATTCTTCCCAATTCGTAAAATACATTCAAACGTGTTCTAAGATTTCCCTTACAATCTGAAACTAAAAAAATCTGAAAACTTCAATCTGAAATTTAAAACTTAGCTACAAACCCCATTATTGTGTTTGAGATCATATTATGTGCAGTAATCTTCTGTTCATACAGTTACAAAATCAGCATCAAAACAAAACAATTATAATAGATACAGTTCAGGGATATCTAAAGAATTGCAAAAGAAATTTAAGTTACTCTATGAACATAATCTAATAGACGAACACTCTTCAGACCTACCTGCTTTCAAGCATAGCCAAACTCATAATCTCCCTTTAAGAATAGACCTTCCGGGATAAGTATTTTCACACCGCTTTCGTAAGTTCAATCAGTTGCAATACGTAAAATATAGTTCAAACCAGAAAATAAAAGTACTACTGTTTAACAATGACGAAAATTGGGTCAAACTGTTTGGGTCTTTGTGAGAATTTTTATTTCCACTCTGCGCTATTTTGAAATCGGTAATTTTGAAAGTGAGAGCTGGACGATGGTAAATAATATATTCCTGTTAAGGATTGATGGAGCATCAGGATAGTAATATCTGATAATGAAAACACGGGGGGTAAATTAAGAAAGTAAATTCCAGAAGTTGACAAATTGTTAAGAGTTGAGGAGGATTATAAATTTTAGTATGGAACATAGGATTTTATAAAATCTAACGTTTTTTCCAATTTAAAATAATAACACAGAAGGTTTAAATGCTTTTTCAATCTAGGCATGCTATTCCAACAGTACTATGCCAATTAGTAAGCTTCCTTTTGTTTTTTATTTCCGATTCTATTGAATTAGAACTTTTTTTTAAAATTATTTTTTATACCAAATTTTAATTTTTAACTCTTATGAATTTACAATTGAAGAATATGTAAAAGAGTAGAGAATTGATAGATAAACGTTTTTCATAAACTGAAATGAAGTATACTCGTTGTTCCTGTACATTTTACTTCTTCCATCCATTCATTCATTTCATTAACAAATTATTAATGAGCGATCTGGAGATTATTATGATAACTAGGATAATTTTTTAATTAAACTTCTTTCTTTTTAACAAATTTAAAAGAATGGTATGATGGAATTATCAACAATTGTTTATTTCATATCGATCAACAGGTGAAATAATCGTTGATAATTTGAATCCAAACAAAAATATCTTTTGATTAAGAAAACTTAGCCGTTAATTACTGAAATCCTTTCTTTCTTTTCGTGAAATTTCAATGCATAACAAAATTCATTCCATCAGGAAACCTCCGTAAAGGTGTAGTTCATTTATACAAAGTAAGATAATTATTTGAAAATACTTTTGTTACACAAACAAGTTTAACATAATCAGTGATGTAATGTAGTGTACTGGATCACGAAACATGATCTGACAATTAATAATTGAGATTGCAACCAAAATTCTTATTGAAATTAAAATGACATTATTTCATTTCAAACTATCTGCCATCTTAACATATCAAACAATATTGTTTTTGTTGTGTGAAACATGTCGAAATGGATCCATGTAAAAATGAGGGCGAAAAATGCTTCAATTTTTCATCAGAAAATGCTATAAATGAAATGAGTATTACATCCACAACTATATTGACCAGGTGAGTATTTAAATAATTAAATTACAAAGGTAATGAAATGAGACTAAAAACTCAATGAATTCGACTAGTTCAGTTCTGTATAGGAAAATGAATATTTTCGGATTTGGAATCTACCCAATTTCTATTTTCTATGTTTGATGTTCTAGGAATGCGTGGAAAAAAAAAAGCTTTGGAAGATTTGCAGGTTTAGAAATCTTTTTTACACATGTTGTTGCAAACTTGTAAACATGCAGTTTATCATTGCATATGAATTTCGAATGGATTACAGAACTGAATTATCTGTTGTCGGAAAAGTCCTTCATAGAATTGAAACCTGCAGGATTTCGACATCAGAAGTTGCTGCTACTTGTAAATTATGCACCCTTGTTACCGGGCAGTATTCTTGAATAAGAATTTGAGGCAAATATTTTACAGAACTGAATTATCTGCTGTCGGAAAAGTCCTTCGTAGAATTGAAACCTGTAGGATTTCGACACAAGAAGTTGCTGCTATTTATAAATTATGCACCCTTGTTACCGGGCAGTATTCTTGAATAAGAATTTGAGGCAAAAATATTTATGTTTTCGTTCGATTCATGTGTAGATAGCATATACTGATACCATAGACAACTCTGAGATCGCTAATTCTTCGGAATACTTTTTGGTCGTTTAAGACGGAATATTTTCAGAATTTCTGGTTGCCTTTACTTGTAGTTTTTCTAGAACACCAAGATATAAGATAAGAGGAGTGTATAGCTGTTAAATGAAAATACATGAGTTTGAGAGATTTATTCAAACTTTACATGCAATATCGTTTTATTTAAAATAGTAAGCAGCCAAAATAATATATTTGAAATAGTAAGCACAAAATAATATAGTTGAAATAGTAAGCACAAAATAATATATTTGAAATAGTAAGCACAAAATAAGGTTTGGAAAAAAAATGAAATATTCCATTTGTGTAATACTACCTTAAATAGAGCTGTTTGTTCAACGTGACAAAATAAACAATATAAGCAAAAATTAGTATGATCACAACATGCACAAAATGACAAAATTCGAAGTGGAAATAATTAATCAAAATAGTCGAAGAACACTGCAAACAATAGGACAAAGAAAATGATGTATGAAAGGAAAATGAAGCTTCCCATTAGAAATGGCAATGTGTAAGATTTAATGTGTTTAATGTATAGGATGTATACTAACAACAACACTAAAAGGTATAAGAGGCTAATTGATTCCTAGATCTTCAACTGGTATTAGCAGACTACCAATCAGACTTACAACTTGTAATATCATTTCCTGATTGCTGCAATGTAGTCAAGCTATTCGTTTAAACGAGCTTTTTTAATTGACATCGTTTTAGATGGATAAAAAAGTAAAATTCAAAAAAAGGTTTTGCCATTTTAGGAAACACTTTTCTTTTTTTGAACTTTACTTTTTTGCTTCTTTAGTCCTTCCCTCAGCATTTTGCTTCCTCCAGCTTCATTCCTTCATTACAATTTCTCAAATATAAAATTTATAAAATTCAGTTTATACAAATTCCTCGAAAATAGGATTTTGAAAAATATGAAAACTGAAGTAGTACTATAAATGTCTTGTCAAGACTCCTCAAGAGATGTTGACAAAGATAAGGAAAAAAGAGCACTCATAATTGAGAAATTTTAGAAAGTAGTGGCATTATTCAAAAAATAGCAACGAAATATGACAGATATTATAAGTAGACAAAAAGTACCCGAACAGATAAATTTTTTTTCTTCATCTCATTTACATAGATGAATATGTTAAACAAATAAGAATATTAATTAGATAAATGTTAGTTAATATGACCCGGACAGAAAGAAAGAAGAGCAAAGTAGTGTTAGTCAGCAGATATCACTTCTATATAATGCTCAGTATTATCGGAGAGATACAAAAATAAACAGAGGCACAAAACAGCCTTCTATAATGGTTAAATCGACCAACAAAAATAGACGATATACACAATATAACTGTTCTGATACTGAACTTCTTTGAGATTTATTTATCACATTAATAAGCCCTGTTTATGCTTATGTGCTATATTATTGCTGTTATTCTATTAAAACACTGTTATAGTAGATTCTTACAGATATACTTTAACAACCTCTTTTACATGTGTGTTTCATTCCAATCACATGCATACTTCTGCCCCTTAGGAGTATCTATTGCCATAACATGAAAAGATGGTTTGTAAATTTTCAAAATTAAGCCAAATGAATAGCAAAACTTCAAAGTATGCGATGTGGCTAGTAAAAAAAATACAAAGTACCATAGTTATGAATATAAGAATAAGAACGCTTCAAATGATATTTAACATTTGTCGTGAAGAAACTGAAGAATATATCATACAAACACCTAAGAAAAAACTAGCGGTACAAGACTTAATTAGTAATGAAGGAAGAAAAGTTGATGTCAGTGTACATCAGCACTTACCATTGCATCCTATATTTGATATGGACGATTCATTCTGTAGTTGGTTGTTCATCCGCATTCAATCTTTCTGGTTCCATATTCCTCAACTCGATACTTTCGAATGAAGACGTTAGCTCATCAACATTGCCAAGAACAATCGGATCCATGCCGGCCAAATCACCAAATAAATCATCGTTACCGAGGTCTTGCAGTGAGTCTTTTTCTGGCTACAAAATTCCGATTTTGTAATTAATCTACACGACCTTAAAAAACACTCAGTCCAGTCATTCCAGCTGGTAATATAAATATATAAATACTAACAGCGCTCTGCCAAAATATAGTAGAGATCACGGAATCAATTTAAGGAAAATTGTACTCACTTTTTAACAAAATCTATATTCCAAACTAGTTGCACCAAAAAAGAAAGATTCTTGGAGCTTAAATTTAATTACCAGAACTATCAAGACTGTTTTGTCATTTTCTATATACTCTGTTCTTCGTGACACTACAATTTTTCATTGCAATTTATACTCAAATCATTCAGGATCATATAACATAGGATATCTTCTACTGGTGCAGCAATCGCTTGTAGGATACGATTAAACATTAGATTCTTCGAAAAACAATTACGAGGTCCGCTTTAATCATTTTCTCCAATCTAGTTGCTGGTAGGACTGTTCATCCAGAGTTTACAAATTAAGCAAGGTTTTTTCCAATAAAATATTCGGAAATTTGTATGAAGAAAACTTTCAAAGTCCTTTCTTCTCTATCGAATTTTTCCAATAATGCAAAAACATCGGTTGCAAATTCTAGCTTTGTCGCA
The DNA here is from genome assembly GCA_916381525.1 of Cercopithifilaria johnstoni. Lineage (NCBI taxonomy): Eukaryota > Metazoa > Nematoda > Chromadorea > Rhabditida > Onchocercidae > Cercopithifilaria > Cercopithifilaria johnstoni. The sequence goes on from CAKAEH010000938.1 coordinate 7,673, forward strand.
ATATAATGCCTTATTACGTTGGGCTTTCGAACAAAAACTATTTTACATGATTATCATTCAAAAATGATATAACATCCGGAAATTACCATTTCTATTTGTAGTCTGCTCGAATGTGGATCCGTTATATTGAAACTATCTGTTCCGTATCTAGACTGAAATATGAAAAACCCATATTTCATAAGATTTATTAAAACACTATGCATATGCGATGTTATGAAAAAAGGACAAATCGCAATGATGGTGTAATAATTCGAAAAGTTATGTGATTATTGTTGGAACATCAAACTGATTTAATTGGAATTACAAACATGCAGGAAAAGCAGAAAGCAAGTAAAGAAAAGTTTATATAATAAATAGCACTTCATGCAAAGAAAGGGCAATGGAATTTAAAATTTAAAATATTCAAAGAGTGCATGAAATCATAAGTGCATGAAATCTTAACTGCAGAATTTGTCAAATAAATCAACAGAGAATTAAAGACATGAAATCGAAAATAATGAATATATTCGATCACAGCTATCTATCTAATTTTAAAGAAAATTCAAAAACGCCATAACTGTTGTTCGAATAAGACAACCACCATACTGAGACCTTATCAAATTGCACACGCTTAAGAAGGGACACAAAAGCTGAATGCTTATAAAGAGTGTCAAAAAGCAAAACAAAGGTAATTAAACAGAAATCAAAAAGAAAGAAAAATCATCGAAAGTGAAAGTTTTTAGAATAATACTCCCAGAAGAAATTGTAAAATCATGCCGTCATGAGATTTAAAGGAACACATAAAGACAAGAAAATGGACGCACGCATGCAAATACACAAGAAGAACGTACACAAACAGAAAAGAGAACAAATTTCACAATGATATATAAGGACGAAAATCCCGTAAAACGTATATTTACTTACATTATCCGTGTTGATTTGCATACAGGAAGACATCATTAACGGGTCCGTATATTGGCTCCCGTAAGGTACCACCGAATGATCGTACGTACTCGGGGATACTGGATATTGTGGATCTACCGTACCACCAAGCATCTGTTGCATATGGACGTTTGGAAGTACAGGATCTGATGTAAAATCGTTTGTCGGTAACGATTCCGTGCAATAACTCCTATCAGTCACAGAATTTGACTGCTGTATCCTGGTTGCTGTACATTGCTTCTCTGCAAAACCTCTACTCTTGAGGAGAGAAACTACCAATATTTTCAAAAACTGAAAAAAGATAAATAAGCTTCCTTCATTAAGAAAGACTAAATAGCTCTTCCTAATTTCATTAACTGCGACTAAACAGAAGCTTCTCCTATACAAACTATCCACCCATACCTAATTTTAAAAAAAGTCACATTTAATAGGCTGAGTTTTGCTAACTTGAATCTCTACATATAGACTAATTTGTTCTAAAAGACAATTATGCTACTCTTCTGCTTTAAAATCTAAAGGACAACGATAAGATACCCTGTTAAATGGACCATGGACATTATCTTTCGCAACAGATTAACGAACACGAAAATACTACAATAACAGTTAACGACTGCAAAAATTATTTACAACACTTTCATTCAGACATATAACAGCAATAACCTATTTGTTCGGTTTTGTAAGTACCACACTCTTGTTTAGTTTTAATTTTCATTGGATGGTGAGACGCAAGGGTTGCCGGTGTTGCAGTACTACTATTATACGTATATAGATCATCCTGTACCCCTTCGTGCCGCTGCATTGGCAGTTTCATCGGTGTTAAGCATGTCTGCAAATGATTTTAATAAAAATGCGTCAACCTAGTTCGAAATCTTAAATGATAAATTCAAAAAATTTGAAAGAAATAAGCCATACGCTCTAAGCGATCATTGGTTGAGCATCTGAACATCCATTATCTGCTATTGAATAATTTCGTTTGATTCATCAATGATTATGGGAACACCTAATTCTGATTGACTAATATGAAGTAGTACTTTTTTGACTCCCATGAGTTTTTAGAAACATATTTCGTCAAACACGAGCAGAAGAGGCTTTTAGGAAAGCGAAAAATTCATTATTAGCTGTAAAAAAAATTTTTAAACGTCTTCTCTAGCAAATAAAGAAACTCACCATCGTTGGTCCTTCTTCTGCTTCTATAGATTCTGAACGTGCTGTTTGAACTTGAACAGGTGTAGCAACATCGATTTCTTTCATTGACGCTCCCCAATCGTAAGTTTGAACTGCTTGTTCAACAACAGTTACAGGCGAGTCTGGAAATTAGAAAATTCACTAAAGATTTTTTAGACAAATGTTTTGTAAATTTTCTTATTCTTACGCCTTCCTATTCATTTTCATTACTTCAAATTCAATTCCAAAGTAATAATCAGACAAATCTAAAGAAAATTAAAAGTACTGTCACACGTTCCGAGCCAAATAACACATGGTTTAGTACATGAACTTTTTTTTTTAAGGAACAAAAATGTAATAAAATTATTGAGTGACAGAACACCCACACTTCCGATGAATTGTTGGTGGCGTGATGGCTGTGACCACACTTCCGCTTTCACCCACAGAAGTCGGATATGGATCCATCGGGTCGAAATCCTCATAATCACCATCATACTAAAAACTGCTTACGCATATGAAAATTATGGCGGTATCACAAAAAAAATTAATTCATACTTAAGAAATTCGCTACTGTTTTTACTATTAATTTAAGGTTTTTCTCTTTCAAAATGCAATAAAATATGAGATATAATATCATATCATATCATACCGGATTACTATAATATCCTTGACGTTGAACTTGTTGGTTGACTGGGCGACGAATATTTGGTGTCGGTTGCAAGTTAACGCGTTCCATAGCATATGCAACTTGTTCCACCGAACGGCTGAAATATCATCACTACATGCTAAAAAGCTTACTAATTTTACAAGTCATCTATTTTCGCATTCTGATATTTGTCTCTTTGAGTCTTCTTCGAGCATTCTTTTTCGAGATTAAGCTGCAACAACCTTGAAATTTTTTTAAAACATTCAAAACGCACTTCTGATTTGGTAACATTGAATGACCCATGGTAACACCCATAACATTACAACCAACTGATGCATTTCGCATTGTCGAAGAAGCTCTTTCAGGATTATATATGTATTCTTCAATATCTGAAAAAAAGTCCGCAGGTTTTAACAGTTCAATTTAAGATATATATGTGTGTGTGATACAGAATTTAGAACCATAGTGTTTTGTCAGTCTTTCCTTCAAGACAAATCACAATGATGGACAGAATAACAGCAAATAAATCAAAATAAAAAAAAAAAGTAAAAAAAAACCTTTCTGATACTTCGTCATTTCGTCATGCCTTGTCGAAGGTGGTGATGGAGATGAGTCATCATAATGAGACTGGCATTCATGGTGAGATACACTCCCATCCAGGTTTCTATCATCAAAATGTCCTACAGATTAGTTTGTTATAAATAAAAAGAATATGGAATAGTTAAATCAAAAACATTCCAAATTTTAAAATTTCTTCTTTCTTTCCTAATTCTTTTTCTGGAATCTCAAAACAATTTATTAAACACATTTTTGTTTTCAAGAAAAAAAATATACCCTTGTTTTGGAGAAAGCGATCAACGCAAAAATCTCTGCGACCGCCAAGCATCGATACATTGTTCCCACTGTTATTTGTTATGTTCGATGGATGTGGAACCTGCATTGTAGCGGAACTAGCATTTGAATTAACTGATGTCATTGTTTGTCCACTGAAACCATTAGAATCTGGAGATGACGGATCGACACTGAAAGATCTATTGACATATGATCGCACTCTTCTCACCAACTACATTAAAACACTTTAAGATACAAATCCCGATTACTTGACAACCTGAAAAAAAGCGTCAAAAGGTTCTTTGGATAAAAAAATCTTTGCCTGGAAGTATAATGCATGTTGACGCAAGCACCAGAAGAATAAGAAGGTGTCCGCTTTGGCCGCTTCTTTTTACCTGTTCGAATTTTTTCTCCAGGTGCGTTTTCATTAACTGAAAATTAAATTTAGGTGAAAGAAATTTGCAGAACAAATCAGTTACTAAATATTGAACAGCTCATAAGCTAACTTTTCTCGACAGTACGCAAGCAGGCAGATAACAGCATCTGTGTTGGCGAGTTGATTCGATATATTTCATCCTCACTATCATCATTGGTCTTATCAACAACGCTTCTAAAAAATCAAAATCTTTTTAAAAATACAGAGTCCACGATTCCAGATGCAAATGAGATCAAAGATTTTTTTTTCGAATTTTCCAATATGTTTCTATTTACAAGGTACAACTTTTTTATGAAAAAGTAATAATTCTTTAAAATATATTTGAACTTTAAAGTTCAATGAAGAGTACAGAATAAGAATATAGAAGACGAATCAAAATTACAATTCACTCAAATTCTAATCGAAACTGAGTCATGAAAATCATAGACACTTACTTCGACGATGAAGACTGCGTTGTATCTGATGCGGTACCATTACGTCGCTTTGGATAAACTTTATTCTTTTTAGCTAATTCATAAGCTTCATCACCGTGAACCGACTTAATATGCTTCCTCAATGATGATGGATCTGTGTAACTTTTTATACAGTCATTTATCATACACTGATATGGTTTCTGAAATCAAGGAACATTTTTATAAAGCCTGAAATGCATCTTAATAGCTGAAATGAAAAAAAAAACTATTAATTGGATCAGTTTCCTGCAAATATATTTACATTGAAAAAACAAATTCCGAGAATTCAGAAAATAAAATTGTTCACCGTATCGGAGTGTGTGCGATTTTGATGCTTTGCGCGATCGGATGCATTACTGAAAGCTTTACCACATTCCGGAAACTCACATCGATATGGACGTTCTCCAGTATGTGTTCGCACATGTGTTTTTAAATTTTCCAATCGGCTATATGATTTATCACAACCAGGATACTGGAACAAACTTTTCGACAAAATATATTATTTCTGAACAAAATCAACTACTAACATTTCTGTAAAATCAACAGCAATTTAAAAAACTTTTTATGAGATTTCATTTTTAAAAAAAAAAATCAACAATAGAAACCAAAAAAAGATTACAATAAAACTATTGCTACCAAAAGTAATCAGCTCAAACGAAAGGAACTAGACTACGTCTCACATCCAGCTAAATCTTAGTTACATTTGAAGCCGCTCAATAATAAAAAAAACATACCGTGCAAACATTAGGCTTTTCACCCGTATGACGTCTAACATGCACAACAAGCATATATTGAGCTTTAAATGCTTCTTCTCGTTTACAACCTTCCCATAAACATGTATAAACCTTCGTTGTCTGAAAAACACTACGATTCAAAAAAAATTAAATACTTTCTGTGTCATTTTACAATATATATATATGTATGCGATGGTAATGTTTTCATAGTTTTAATTTTATCTGATAAGTAAACATATCTTTAAAACATAACTGATTTGTAACCCCATATGATTCAGTTAATGTACTTATAACAAGTATATTTTCAATTTTATGGGAAAAATCTTTTATACTATCGCACAACTTCTACTGAACTTCAACCGAAATCGTGCGATAGTGTAGGGATCAAAAAGATTCTATCGTAGGGGATAATAAAACCTTATTATTTGGCTTTTATCTAAGTTGCAATAATTGTTTTAAAATATGGCACGAATTTTTTAATGCAGAAAATGAGGAGTCGGAAAAATCTGAGAAAATATTCAAAAAAATTTTCGTAAATCACTTCAATTCCGAAAAGAATACCTGAATATGAGCGGCAAAAACATGATCCACTAGAACTTTTTGGCTTGCAAATTTTCTTTTGCATCCTTGCCATTCACATCTTAGATCTTCCAATGTTTCAATGTCAACATTTTCGGCCGAATTACCCTCTGTTACAACAAGTGGAGCAGTATTGTTGCGTGCATTCGACTTCGCTACATATGAATGACTCCTGGAAACAACAGAAACTATATATCACTGAAGTTCAAAAATTTTTTGGTAATTGCTATCGGATATGTGAACTGATTCAGGAAAAAAACGGTCGATAAAAAAGGAAAAGCTATGTTGACATATATCGCAAACACCAACTTTTCTTTCTGTGTAGTTGAAGGTGATGGGCCTGTACTATGTCCATTGATGCTCGTTTTCTTTGGCATTTTTTGTGTATGAAGCACGACACCACCGTAATTCTGAATATGAGTAGTGACAATATGTTCGTTTTCAGCAGTTTTAACTGGTGACCTGAAAAAAAAATCACTTCCTTACAATCTCTAATCACTTCAGCAGTCGATCAAGCTATGAAAAACATCCACTAGAAAGCCAAATTTTTAATTAAATAAATTACCTCCGATCAAGCATATTGCTATTCGTATTTTGTAACTCAGGTCCACTTCCCTAAAATACGCCCTATTATTGATTGAATATATTGCAAAAAATTTGTTCAACACAAACTTCATCTTAAAACAAAAAACAGAAGTTATTTGACAAGTTGCTTAAGGAAATTATCGAATTAAAAAGGAATTCAGATAAAACGTACCAAATTATTGACTTTTGCTGAATGTAGATGCGCTTGTTCCACGGTATGCCGAAAATCACTGATAATTAGTTGCGAATGAAACAAACTAGATTCATTTTCTGTTGTCAAAGGTGCAGGTCTAATCAACGTTGACTGCACTGAAGAACCTGAGGAAGTCACCGACGTACCACTATCGGAGAATGTGTGTAAACTGCTTATTGAACGCTCATTTTTACGTTTCCGACTGTATTCACTACCTAGAAACGAATCCAGCGCCAAATCTGAAAATTATTGTTATTTCATGACTTTAAAGCTGCTAAAACATATAATCTACGACCTTCGAATTTTTTCACAAGAAAAAAAAATTCTAAAGGGATACCCTAAAAAGCTCGACTCAATTCTAAGATGAATGTTTGAAAAAAAAAAACGGTAAACTGAAATTTTTTGTTTCTGAACACATCATCGTTCATTTATCACAAACTGAACTCACATGAAATCCATATGCAATGTAATATGTTGAAGCAAAGAAATAATATTTCACTGTTTTTTTGAAATATATTTCAAAAACAATGTGGTATGTTTCGAACAGCTTCGCAAAAAGTTAAGAAAACAGTAAAGTTTGCTTGAATGGCTACTAATAAGCAGTTCAAACATGACCAGTTCAGTGGAATGAAACGGTCGTCAGAAATGAAATTGAAATGAATTTGCTGTGCATTTCTGACAACATCGCAGAACATTTAGCAATAAATCAAAACGATGGAAATAAGAAGAATGTATTTTAGAGTGATATGAAACGATAGAGTAAATGAGTGTTTGCATTTTTCTAATACAATGTAAAGTTGAAGAGAAATAAACGCCACATGAAATCTCTAAAAACAAAGAATTAACCGAGTGTTCAATCAAATAAATGGTTAATATCACTAAATGGAATGTGAAACTCAATATTTTACATAATTCATTTTTCCAATATAACTTGACAGTTCCACATGCTTTACCTTCAATAATATGCAAAAAGTGCCAATTCCTTCCAAATGGTTTAAGGATCATACTACGGTTCTGCCATTATGCCAGTGCTTTTAATATGTAAAACCATTACAAATTTATTTTTTAAGAAACATATTTCCTGAGACTATATTCCTTCTCTCATATATTTCAAACTCGTAAATCAGTTTTACAAAAACTCTTCAAATCCATTCAGAACCGAGATTACAAAACGACATAATGGTTCTCCAAGGAAAAGAACAAAATCTGATAAATCTTTTTTTTTTAAATCTCACAATCAATTTTTCAACTTTTCAAATTATCGAATTCTTACCTTCTAAAGAGGATGAGGAAGAAATATTCGTACTACGAATTCCAAATGGAGGTAAATTAAGTGATGTACAGGATGAATAAGTTGGTGGAAGCGACTGGATTGGTGTTGCCAAATTTGTCGGCGCCATATGTGCATGCATACCCTGGCGATGATAAGCTGCCATCAATACTTCCCTGAAATGAAAAACTATCTCATATATACTTCCATTTCCAAAAATGAAAAAAACGAAAATAAATAACAACTACAAGTCATGAAACTGCGAATTTTGGACCTTTGAAAAAAGTACTTACTGATACCTATCTTCTCTATCCCTAAAATAGATTTGCTCATTTGTCATTATTCAGCCTATTAATACATTTAGGTTTTAGAATTTATGAGTAAAGAAAAATTTTCTGATGCTCTGTACTTCAAAACAATGAATTTGGAATGATAAAGCTAACTTTTTTTTTTTGTAGGTAATCGTTACAGAAAATGCGAAAACATTCTCTAATCCTCTATCCTTCCTTCTTCTTTGGTATCTATCCAATTATTTGTCATGCTGTCCGTATTTTTACATTTAGATACAAATATTTAAGGAAGAGTTTATAATTTATTAAAATTCCCATCTATTTTTACCACTTGAGTAATTTCATTTCAAAACTTTTAAACTTTGAAAAAAAGAAATAAGGTGTTCAGAATTCAGAGTAGACAAATCTGCTGCTTTCTCGAAACCCAATTTGAATTTTCATTTGAAATTTCCCGAAATGGAGACTCAAATTAGAATGGGAGAGAGCAGATCAAACAAGCCTTCTGACATTAAACAGCAATAATCCGGACCTCCGACTACCATGGAAAACTTCATCTTTTCTAAGTTCCTCGATCAATTTTGAAAACAACAACTGACCAATGCCATGACACTGTTTAAAAACTCACCCTCTTCATTTGTTGCCAATTATTTGTTTACCATTTACAGCCCATGGCCCGTTAATTAGCTGCGCTATGCAACCTGACCTTATCAAGTTGCGCTTAGGTGGGATTTTGCTTGAAGGAAGAAGTTTGTCGCATAAGAGTTGAGATGTTCCCTTCGGATGATTGATTTATTCCAATAATTAGTATATATATTGTAAATATTTTACGTATCATAATATATCGAAATTAATCCTTTCAAGGTATAAAAAGAGGATGTAATTTTTTGATGAAAATGTGCAAAGAAATTAGCAATATCCGATCGCTCAACACATTATAATGATCATTCCAGAATATTATCGAGTATTAATTAATCTGCTAGAATCTTCTACTCCAACTACCAGTTCAGTTGAGATAGTAGTAATGATCTTAAAAGTGAATGTTAAATTTAAATTGAAAGGAAATTTAACTTATAACATTCTTCTAACAATGGAAATTGATGATAGATGCATTTTGTTTTATCCATAAAACAATTAATTAATAATGAACGATAATGTAGACGATATGGATATGGAATGAGAAGTAATGATGAAAGTGTATTTTTGCCCGATTCTTGCTACTTCATCGCTCTCTTTACCCAAACTTCGTTATCGTATTTATCATTAACTGCAGACTTCTTGGTTCACCTCTTATCATGGAAATCAGGGAAAAAATATCTTGGTACTTTCTTATTTAATTGGAAACAAATATCGCTTTCCCCCTACCCCTCCCCCTCATGATATATGTGGACTGAAAGACAGGTATAGATGCGGATCGTAATATTTTTTTAAATTTTCCACAGGTTTCATCTTCATCAACAATATTATAGTATTTTCTAAAGATAAAATAATCTGCTTAGGACCATTTGATTATTCTATTTGCTCTAATATTGATAATAATGATACTATCATCCAAATAATGCTTACCTTAATAAGTGCTTGAATATTCATTGATAATTTTAAATATGTTTGAATAAATTTATGGAATTTATTTATTTAAATTTATCAGACAAGAAGAAGAATTGATGATTTTAAAAGTGCCAATTTAAGGGGCCATAAAATGGTAGAAACATGATGAAAATAGAAATAAAATGTCAAGCTGTAAAAATGGGAAAGATTTGCTTCGCAAGGTCAGCTATCACGAGGTGAGGAATGTGCAAAAATGCGGGAAGGCATGAAAATCACATGAAATATTCCAAATGCAATTATTTCAAAAAATCAAGAAATAAATATGCAAATGGGTGTCATTAATGCAATATACAGGTGTCCTTCACTTTATCAATGGAACCGTTTGAATACTAATGCAATTAATGGGGTAATTATCCAAGAGCAACGCTGCAGGTTATTTCAACACTATTCAATTTCTCATCCCTCCATAATCACTTTAAAGTTGTCGCCTAATCACTTTATAATCATCATTTGATCATAATCATTTCAGTATTGCTTGAGTGGTACAGTACTACCTTCGTTCCACTTTTCTCGAAGTTGCTCGGAGTATAATTCTGCCATTCATGCCTTACCTCTGATATATATATATAATTTATTCATACCAGTAAAATTTCCAACCAAATTTCTCAGAAAAATAAATTAAGCATCAAATTTTAAATCCTTTCAATTTTCAACAACTTATGATACGGTACGGATGTTCTGTTTCAGTTAAGCAAGTTGAATTTCAAAAATTTTCAGGATGTATACATGAAAGCATATTTTCAGCATCCAATTTATATGTAGTAAAACAATGAATATTCCTCTGCCAACAAATCCAATAATAATAATACAGCTATATATGATATAATCGTTAGAGCTTTTTTGGAACGATCCATTCTTGATAACCATTCTCCGCCATCACATGGCTCAAATTGCTATCATTTATTGGCCAATAAAAATGTGAATTGTAGCTTAAACGAGTGGCATTGTTCTTATTTCAAATTAAATGGAATGATAGATGTTTAGAATATTCCCCTATTCTATCGTTTATGCTCAAAACTAATCTGACTTATTATCCCACATACAACTTCAGTCTTCTAAAATTTAAATGAATAATCTCAACAAATTCATATTTACTGTTAATTTTTACTGAGCACTCATTTAACTTCCTTCAAGATTTTTTTAAGACTTCTTGGAGAAATATGCAAACCTCTGAAAAAGCTATTTTTGAAAAAAGCCTCTCTGAAGTATGATACAGATGGGTGGAAGCATTTCATATTGTCTATTATTCATATAATTTAATAATTTACATTAAGTGAATGAAGAAGAAGATAAAAGAGATAAGTTCTGTAGCCAAGAAGGAAAAGAAGAATTGCAATATTAAAAGTGATAAAAGCAAAGAAATAAAACAAATCAGGAAAGATTCCGCTGAATGATTTTCAAAGAAAAAAAACGATTTAAAAAATGAAGCCAACTAACTGTGACAAGCCAAAATGATTTGGGCCATAAAAGAATGGATTTGGCTGTGATGCCGCTGCCGCTGCTGCTGCCGCTGCTGTCGCAGGGCTTCCAAACGCTATTGTGGAATCGTTGCTGAAACACTGAACAGCCATTGATGACAGCGGATTATGGGTGGTTGCTGTCGCTGCCGCTGCTACATCAACACCGTTGACGGATTTCATACCGTTTGAATGCTAAAACAAATAATATTTCCGAATAATATAAACTGATAGTTTAAATAAAAAATGATTATAATTTGAAATTGACATCCTCAAATTTCCATTTGTAAATACAAAATGCTAAGCGTATGAGTATGAGTGTGTGTGTGTGTGTGTGTGTGTGTGTGTGTATATTGTATGTTATGTACACGTATGCATTGACTATGTATTATGTTTATGACTAATTTATGACTTATGACCTGAATGAAGTTGGTGTTTGGATTTCAAGCCATGTTATTTTTATGAATTCATTCATTTATTGAATTAATTAATTGTGAATCGTTTTTTGGTTTAAACTGTTTTTTGCTGTAACTGATTTGCGTACTAGTAAAGTGAGTGAAATGACCTCATAATTGGTCAGCAACGGTGCAAGAGAGGAGAAAGTTGGTGATGAAAAGGCTGAACCGTGCGCTGAAGATGACGAAGACTGTTGACATGATGGAATCGGCAAGTAATTAATACCACTTACAGGAAAAGGTGGTACCGCACCACATTCCAATGAAATACTACCGACTTCCATAATACTGTATGTTATCGTAGTTTGGTCACTCAGCCAGGAAATTTTGTTCTCGATAGAATTCCAGTGTTTCTTATTCTGATACCATGATAATATTGTTCATAAAATACAGAAATGATTCCTAAAATGGATCAACACGAAAAGGATAGGAAAGTTGGCGCATTATACCAACGTCCGATTCACTCAAATTTACCATAACATGTATTTTAAATGAATTCATTTCTTTTCAGCTATACAGTATACCGAGGAAGAACTGGTTTTTCTACTCCAAACATAAAAATTGATCCGGTTACACGAAGTAGTAGCTTTATGAGAAGATACTGTGTTCCGATTTTGACGGTTATAAATGAAAAACTTTTTCACCTCGGTGAAAAATAATCTCAAAGAAGGAGTTCTGAGCTTATGCGCAGAGCAATATGCCATTTTCTTATTTAGAAAATGTAAACCGATACTTTGGCACATGAAAAAGAGCGGAAAGCTTAGCTGCCTTTTCTGTTTAATATAACTTTTTTTGTAATTGAAAAATAGCTTTCTGCATAACTTAAATGTGGCATCATAAAGGACTTTGAAATCATTCCTTTAATTGAGTTTCCGCCATCATTCACCTCAATGGCGAATAGATGAAAGTCGTAAATATCTTTCCTTTGTTTCTCTTCAGTAGGCATTGGTTCGGCTGAAATGAAAAGGAATAGAAATGGGCTTCGTATAGAGTAGATGACTTATTCAGATAACTTAGGCAAATGAAAAATGGAACATCAGCTAAGATATCGTTCATGAAAGTAGGCACCATCAATGATCGATCTATTATAATGTTAACAAAATAATTTTATTATATTATACTTCCCTCATTTACCAGCACTGCATATACATATAGTTTTATTGATCGAATTCGACATATTTTCATACTGTATGATAAATATGCTAACATTTTAATGAAATATCATAAATGATGATAATATTTTTTTCGATGTAAAGGTATTTCTGTGTTGTTAGAGAGGTGAAAATTGAAATGTTGAATTTTTGTTGTAGAAAAAGAGAAAGGCGAAAAAAAAAACATAGTCTTATTTGTTGAAAATCAATTCTATTCATTAATAAAATTATTGAGGTAAAAAGTGGAATAATCCGGAAATGAAAGGGAATTATTTTGTGAAGCTTATGAATGATAGAATGAAGAAAATAGAAACGGTATGAAATAGAAGATCGGAAAAAAAACGGAATAAAGAAAGATTGGAATAATTAGAAGCATTTCATTACCGGAGTAGTTAAAGATGCATATCTAAGATGGGAAGCTTTTTTTTTTGCTGGAAGCAAAATTTTTATCTTTTATCCGTGGCTATAGACAATTACAAATAACTTATTGAGAAGAGGAAAATCACTGATAGATTATTTAACAGATTAGTTTTTAGCTCAAACATTATCTCTCTGCGGATACATAGATCATCATCGTTTTATATGCATAATTATGGAAGAGACAAAATGCAATAATAGGATAAAATGAATGGCAGAACGATTTGGGAAGGAAAAGAAAAGAATCTTACTGAGTTTAAATCATTAACGAAACATTTGGTGAAAGAATTATTTCATCAATTTGCTTCCCTTAACAAATATATCTGTACATATCAATGATAAATTAATGATACTAAAAAAAAATAGTACAGTGATTGTTTTTGTTAGATGTCAACTACACACACACACACACACACACACACACACATACACACACACACACACACCCTTCCATCAACACTTTCATTTAATTTAATCTTAAATATGCAATTTAAATGGTAGTAATGTTGTTGAAGAGAAGAATTAAATTGCTTCTTATGAAATCACAATGTCACAAATAATATTGTCATTTAATCAACTAATAATAGAATGATGAAAATTCAACAAAGTGGAAAAAAAAGATTTGCATGGAAAGGAATACAAAAACTACACGTGTCAAGTACTTCTTGAAAAAGAAATTTGTACACATGTATGATTTTAAAGTTAATCGCGCTCCATTAAAGTTAACATTTGTTTAATAATCGTCCATATAATTTAATACTTATTATTAACGTGTACACACACATACGTGTGTGTACACGTATATACACGTACGTATATGCATATATAAAGTGTTAACTTTAATGTGTATCGTAAACTATTAAATTGCTTCTTATGAAATCACAATGTCACAAATAATATTGTCACTTTATATATATAAATATGTATCGTAAACTATTTTGTTAAATAACAAGTAGGAAAAGAATTTTAAAACTATTTCTCATATTAAATGTGGATGATTATGATGAAAAGTTACTAAGTAACTGAAAAATGTCATCTTGTCCCCTCAAATATCACCTGTCCCCTATTCTGGTCATCTCTTTTCTTCTCAGGAAAAGAAGGGAGAGAGAAAAAAGAGAGAGAGAGAGAGAGAGAGAAATTCGACAAAATTCGACAAGAAGCAAAGGGAAAAATGATGTAAAAAAGTGCAACAAAACAGCATGACTGTGACGTAGTTTTTCTAGTTTCTTTCTTTTTTTTCATTTCTTAAGGAGACAGACAGACTAGACTTTTACTTACTCTCCGCATGCTCCCTTTAAATTCACTCTTAACTAGTTAAAGCTGTCAGCAATATCTGCTTAATATTTTACAAACGAAAAAAAAATCCCTTCCAAATGAAAGAATCATGATATTTCCTCCTGCTAAAGTTCCCTTTATCATGACAGCTTTTCCATCTATATTTGCATCATATTATGAAAATTTTTCCAATAGTTATATTATAAAGACATATTGAATCAGATGGCACAGATGTCGGAAGCAGCGGTAAATATTTCTGATTTCTTTCTTTATCTAAGAACACTAAGAAAAGAAACAAACTTATATAAATCGAATTATGAAATAGCAATTTATCCGATTAGCTCATTATCAAATTTAATATTAAAATAACGTGAAATTATTAATGATTAACAATTACTAGAAATGATTGAATTCTTGATATGATCATAAAGATTATTCCTTGAAGTCGTGTAAATTGATAAATAAAATAAATTCGTGAGAATGCACCACTGTTTACAGTTTTAATGAACAAATTGAGCAAAATGAAAAGTAACGATTTATCGCTATATTTTTTGCTATCATTTATTATTTGGAAAGATAACGGAGCTGGCAATTAGAAAGACAATAAATTTTCGGTTAGGTAAGTACGGTTCCTGTCACTTGTGAGATTTTGCAACAACAAAAAAAAATCCATTTTTCACAAAATTAAATCCTCAAGAAACAAATTGCGGGCAATTGAAAAGGAATTAATGGCGCGACAAATTCAACTGTAATGGGTTCGTTTCACAAAGAATTCATAAATTAATCAAAAAAGGCGGGATGAAATCTAATTAACTGACAAAATCACATAATCGATTGATTAATTAATAATGCGACACATTGAACAACACTTTAGAATTTGGCTGTAAAATTGCAAAAGAATCGATAGTTTTACTTTTGGTAAAAATCTCACTTAGAAAGGTAAAATGTTACTGTTACCGATATATTTTCATCTTTGGGTAATCGATTCATCGACAACAATTTTGAACATTATTGAACAACAGCTAATAATTGCTTTTAACAGAAGCAGCTAATGAGAAGGGCAAATTAAAATGCACAATGTGAAGTTAAACGATCCATTTTTGAAATCACCGAAATGTGATCAATTATAAGTTGCCGATCGGTGAATTAGAAAAAAAAGTCATTGCAACATCTATTCTTTGCACGAGATATGAATAACTTGAATGGACAATAAGTCTAAATGTTATTTACATATTTGATAAAATAAAACTACAGGTAATCAATTTGTTTTAAGAAAGGAATAAAAAGTGAGGACTGTTTAATAAGAATAGGCGTTGTCAACCCGTACAGGCCTATCAACTTTACATTCTCTTTCAAAATATGCATATATTTGTAAATATATTGAATGTTACTGCTGTACGACAAGGTAAACTAATATCTTCCTTTTCAATTCTATGCTCTCAATTACCTGCAAAATAGAATAATGGTATTGAAATTACCTGCAAAATAGAAGAATGGTATTATTGAAACTAAGAAAATTATAGTAAGGTCAATATGAATATAATATTCTTTGCTTTTTGTTCCTACTAGAAAATCAAGCAAACCTTGGTTGATTAAACTTCAAAAAACTCCATTCTTTTGTGACACCAAAAGATATTTGGTGTAGTTGCAGTAGAAAAGATGCCCAGAAAATCTGTTTAAATGAAAATGATTCGATCGTTCCTGATTTCAAACCTATCATAACAATAAATATATGCACAGATTCCAGCAAATATTCTAAACCGGAAATTGTCGAAGAATCAATCTCATGCGAATATGTCTTCTCACATTCTTCTTTGTAGAAAAATAAAAAGAAAGAATACAATGATATAAAGAAAAGAACGATTCACTTCTTCCCTCTCTATCCTGTCTTCGTTTCTTCGCGACCGTATCAACTTTTCCGTACGATTCTTTTCCATTACATTCTTTCAAACATATTGTTTACACATTTTATGCAGATGAACCTATCACATTCTTTCTTTCTTTCTTTCTTTTTTTTTCATTTGCACCGAAAATAGTAATATGCAAATTGAGGAGAGAAGGAGAAGGATTAGATCGAGTATTTGCCGGATGTTGATTGATACGGCACAGATGTTAGAAAAGGCTACCATCTAAAAGTAATGATGATGATGATGATGATGATGGTATCAGTGTTTGCTCATTCATCCTAACATTTTCTTCATCTGCAACATACCAGCTGCATGTTACTTCATCAGATGTATCATCAACTATGCAAGATTCAAACTACAATTCATCTCTTATCATCAATTTTTGTGATTGATAAAAAAATTGAGGTGAAAAAAAAAAAAGGTGAGTGAGTGTAAGGCATACAGCAATATCACAAATGAGACCGACAATGATCATTTAACTTCGTTCATTTATCAATTCAATGATAACTACTGTTCTGTTATCATCATATGTGAGGAAAAAATCATCAAATAAATATATCGAAGCTAAAATATTAAGTATTGCAATGGGAAAAAAAATAAAGAAAAAGTGGAAAAATGCTTAATGCTTAAATTCTTTCGTAGCTTTAGCTAAGTTTAATTTGTATGAATAAATTGCTTCGATAAATTGGACTTTTAAAATAAAGTCCAATTTGTAGTTTCAACATTATAACTAATAATTTTCAACATTATAACTAATAATCGTCGTTAATTTAACCAATTTTTAAATTCTAACATCATTTCCATCTTTGTAATCTTTCAAGTTCAATTTATTTTTGCAAACATAAAATATACCTGTTTTGCATGAAATATTCGACAAAATGCAAATGATTTTTTAACTGCAAAATATCTACACAATAGAAACTTCTTAAACTCTAAACTCTTGAAAAGTTAATTCATGTATTTTAGATGTAATATCAATGATATATTATTCGTTATAATAGCATTTTAGGACGATACAATTAATTCTTTCAATCTTCCATCCGTAAAATAGATGATAATAGTGGTTGTAGTTAAGATGTAATGCATTTATGTAAATTAATGACCTCTCAGTATCAATGATATTAATAGTATTGTGATGGTGGCGGTAATGGTAATGGCGGTGATGGTGAAGAGAAGGAAAGAAAGGTAAGCAACAAAAAAAAAGGCTTTTATCATCTAAATGATTCTTTTCCTTCCTATGAAAACCTTTTCGTTCTATTTTTCTCGCGATCGTTGGATGGATGGATTGGATACCTTTTTGGATGAGAATGGTAGACTTTTCTGGTGAGAAAAAAACTGGAAGACAGGAATGAAAAAGCCTAATGGTACCGGAAAAAAAAAGGAATTGCAAAAGGGTAATATATCGCAACAATGACCCATTAAATGGTTTTGCGGTATTTATTATTGGCAGAATCGCCATGCGCACTTGCCTCGTATCGAAAATTGCCCTCTCTGTCACATCATCCTATCTCACCCACCATATATTCCAAACAAATTCTATGCAATGATTTTTGTTCGTTAAGAAAACCATTGCAAAAAAGAAGGAAAAGGATACGGAATGTATAATATCAGTTAGCAGATCCATCTATTACAAAAATACTATATGTGAAAAGATGGTAATATCTCCATCCAGAATTTTTGCAAACTGTTTAGAGGTAGAATATTAGCTATTCTTAATCAAGATCAATACTTAGAAGGATTCTGAAATCTACTCCCACATTGTAATCAAATATTGAAATTGAATTAATTCATATCAAACAATTTTTGTAATTAAACAAGCACTCTTTCATGTTGTATATATGTTTTAATGAAATTTTCATCATGCTTTGCAAACAGATGAAATTATGTCTAACCTAACAGATTAATCCTCTGAGATCATTTCAATTAATTCTAAGAGCTAATTAAACAATCATCCCTTCATCCGGATTTCGCTTAGATCGTACTTTTTTTCTCTTAAAAAATCTCGAACGAAATCATATAAATCTAACTTTCCAAAATATTCAATATTGATTCAGCAGCATTCAGTAGTATATTAATTACACAATTCTAGTACGAAATGGAAATAATCGGTAATGTCGGATAATTTAATCGTATTTGAAGATTTTCGCAAAAATTAAGAAATTGAGCTAAGAATAAGGAAAAATTGAATTTAACTTAAGATACCTGGGCAAATCATAAGACGAAATTTATTGTTTGTAAAATTCCTACAAAATTTAAAAAGGTTAATTATATTAAATAATTCTTAGTCTATTTATTATTTCTCGCGATATTAAAAGAAAGATTCAACATTTGCATTTCTTCTTTCCTAACTATTAGAGAGTATTGTTAAATGAACTGATAGTTGATCGTATTGAAATGATTTCTATCCTTACTTTCATTTCTGATAATAACGGCAATTCTCATAAATTAAATGGCCTCATTTATATCATTTATATACCTCATAGGTGATACTTAGTCTTAATTCCTCTTTACTTCTTATTCTCACAATTTATTCAAAAATATCATCCATTCATTTCGTGCTGCTTTCTTCCCACACCGTAAAGTATATTGAAATATAGGATCGGAATGTACAAAGGTTAACAGCGTCGAAAGTACAACATTTATCATCAAATTGTTCATACCGCTTCGAAGTAAGAAAAAGGGAAAATAAAAATTAAGAACAGTTTAAAAGTGCTTCCACAATCGACTAAATTAAAAATTGAAATTCATTTCATAACTATTATATAATCAAACTGGAAGTAGAAATAAAGTAGAAATTCTTTCTTTTATTGCTGCTAAGTAGAAATAATGAAAAAAGAAGTATTAGCACAAGCAAACACACAAATAGCATTAATATATTAGTATATCATTCGGAAATATAATATCATTCCAACAAAAGTTAGCCAAAATATATACAAATTATATTAACGAACTAATTAATTAATTTGTTAATATAATAATTGTGTTGTTAATATATTAATTAGTTATGATTATAAATGAATGGAAGAATTTTTTTTGATAATAATGTGTGCAAATTTTTAAGAGAATGATTACGGAAAAGTTTACAGTTGTGTTAAACAGTGAGATCGTTCCTCATTTATAATAAAATATTAAACAATGAAATCATTCTTCATTTACAATAGTTTTATTTAAATGGTTGAAAATAATGATATGCTAATATTATTTCCTGAAATTATCATATCATTTAAATGATAATTATTTATTGTTTTTTTTTATGCAACATTTTTCTTATTGTTTAACTATCAAAATTTTCCAAAGTTTTCTTTTCTAAAATTATCCTAAAGAAGTAAAAGAAAAAAAAAAGATTAGTTTCTTTCATTTTAAGTTATTATCGTAATTTCCAAAATATATTCATTATCAGATTCAGCAATTCAAAATATATTATTCATTATCAGATTTCAATGATACAAATAAAAGAAAGATAGTTCAGTGAAACAAATCAGCGAAAGGTAATTAATTCATTATCAGATTTCAGCAAAAGGTAAAAATTCTTAATTATTTTTTGCTTGAATGGTAATTCATTATCAGATTTCAAATGAAAACAAAACAAATAAGAGAAAAGTAATTAATTCATTATCAGATTTCAGCGAAAGGTAAAAATTTCGAATTCGTATTTGCTTGGATATTTTATGTCATTTATTTGTACTTTCACGTTGAAAAAATCCAAATTTTCATCATACCTAATAACCTGATACATAAGAGCTATAAAATTTACTTTCAAAAATGCTCTTTTTCTCTTTCTCTCTCTCTCTTCGTTTTTTTTGCGCTTGTTGTAAAACCTAAAAATAATCCTTTCGATTAGAAGAAAATATGCCGCAATGGTAGAAAAAGGGAACGTTTTGAAAAGGATGAAAAAACGGTTCCTTTTCAACGATTCGCCCGCATTTTATGGCATTTCATTTGATCGTTTTCTGTTTCTTTTTCATTTTCTTTCTTTCTCCCTTTTTTTTCAAACTATAGTTAAAAAAAAAAACGAACGGAATAAAATGGATGAGAGGAAAATGTTCCCTTTTTAAATTTTTGCAAAAATTTTCTCGAGAAAAAGAGGACAAGTTATTTGATCGTAATGAAGAATTGGTATGACAAAGTTTTCAAAATGGTACAACAATTTTACAGAAGAGATACTTTAGAATGTTGAATTTGTTGTTGTATTGTATCATTATTGTATCATTATCATTTTATGTTTCATTCCGGAAAACTGTATGATAATTTAAACCTTATCTAACTTTCTAACTTATCTAACTTTGGATAGATTCAATTTCCTATTATCGTTATCACTTATCTAACTTTTGCTTTTTTTGTTTCATCTAGTTTATCTTACTTTCTAACTTATCTAATTCTGGATAGATTCAATTTTCTGTCATCGTCGTTATCTAACTCTAGATAGATTCAATGTGCTAATATCATCATTATCTAACTCTAGATAGATTCAATCTCCTATCACCGTCATTATTTAACTCTATTAATAACTTTATTAAAATTTAACTCTATTAAAATTTAACTTTTAACTCTATTAATTATTTAACTCTAGATAGATTCATTCTCCTATCATCGTCATTATCTAACTCTAGATAAATTCAATCTCCTATCATCATCATCATCATCATTATCTAACTCTAGATAAATTCAATCTCCTATCATCATCATCATCATTATCTAACTCTAGATAAATTCAATCTCCTATCATCATCATCATCATTATCTAACTCTAGATAAATTCAATCTCCTATCATCATCCTTATCATCATTATTTTTGTCTCAGATACTGTAAACTAAAAAAAAAGGAGGAAAAAAAAAAAGGAAATTATTTTATAATTTTAACATTTTCTTGCAAAGAGTTGCAAAGAATTTTGCAAAAATTGATAAAGGAATAGTTTTTGAGAATGAAAAATTGCGTGGATCATCACAACAACATCATATAATGAATGGATCATTTTGGGATCTTTTCATCTTTTCAATTTATTTAATCTTCTTTGGCTACGGCAAAAAGAAAAAGAATTTCGATAAAAATAACTTTTGAAAATTTAAAAGCAAAATTTTTCGATTCAAAAGTACAAATTGAGCAGAATGCAATTTTAGGCAAAAAAGAAAGAGAAAATTATTTTAGTCGATCATATACCAGTTGATCGTTTTATTTTTGAACGAAAAGAAACGGCCATAGACCCAATTGTTTTCGTCGATTATTTCTCATTAATTTCCGGCATCGATAAATATTATCAAACTTAGCAAAAATAATATCTGATAAAGGATACACTTGTGAAAGATTTGTTAGAGAGTAACAAATGTATGCATATATTTTCGGTATATTTGGGAAAAAAAAAATTAAAGAACATGTCGTAAATTATTTCTACTAATATTAATTTTAATTAATTAATAACTAAGATAAAAATCGAAAAATTTTGTTAATGTTAATAGGTCAAAAGGAAAAAAAAAATCCGTTGAACTTTTGGAAAATTTTTGCCGATGAGAAATATTTTTTTTTTATGCTAAAATAAATACAATTCGCAGAAATTCCCATAAGATTTGACATGCATTATCATTATACCATTGCTGATAACAAGTGCACTATAGGTTATTACCTGTAATGATATCAAATATCAAAAGATCGGAACTGATTAAGTATCAAAATCTCTATAAGCATAATGATAACGTTAAATTATCGTTCCCCGGCTATATATTACCTTTTATAATATCAAAAATTCTAAAGTTAAATCTCAATAAAAGCTCAATACATTGGAATAATTCTAATTCATTCTATCATTTCAATCACTCGACTATTGCGAATTATTTTTACTGTATATCACATAAAGACGTTTAAGGATCCGGCCTATATTCGAAATGATAGATGGCTTCCGACATTGAATAAAACAATAAACTAAGCAAATTACAAATCATTAAATATGAATTTTTAAAATGAATAAGTGCTACTACGTATTGTTCAAAATCTTTATCACTTATCACTTTATCAAATATAAACTATTTTCAATTTAAACTTCTTTTCAACTAATACGACTTATACTTTTGTGTTGCTCTGACATCGAATAACAATACAAAAGAGGGAATCTATATTATTATATTTGTATTCCTACATTATATTATTAGCGAATACAGGAGATCTAAAGTTGTGTAACTTTAACATAATGTATGATAAAAGTATCTCAAAATATATTGTGATATATTTAGCGGCTACATTATAATTTAGTGATTTATCAATCGATTTTATAATAAATCAGAATTTGACTTCATAAAGTTAGTAAAACGGAAATATGTGAAGAAATAGAAAATGAAAGATAGCGGTTTTCAACCAGCGTTACTGATAACACTAAAACAGAACAAACAGTAGTATTGTGTTAAAGTAACAACGAACAGTAGAAATATTTGTGGAAATGAACGAAATTATTTATCAACAATTTATGGTCCCAGAAAAATTGACACATTGAAAGTTTAAGGAAAACGAATCGTAAAATTCCTTTATAGGTGGTATACCTAAAATATTAGCTTCTATCTGTCATCTGCATTCATCTCAATCAATTTAGCCAGGTACTTCTTTCGATTTAACATGGTGATACGCTTGTACCACATCTGAACGCCTTATATGACAAATCTACAACGCCATGATATGCGATACAGATATGTTCTCAAATTTAATCAAACTGTCTGATTTCAACAGATTGGCACGGGAACTTAGTGCAAAATTTTCACTCATATAGTTAAGTAGAACTAATTCGTTCACAATTTGCTATCTATTGACCTTTTGCTTCTTTGACCGTAATAATCCGTTAAGGGCTGTTTTTTTTTTTCCAGAATATTCAATGATATCAGAGAGGGAAAAGCAGAGAGAGAAAGGAGGAAAGAAAGTTTATTCGTACGAGAAATAATTTAGTATTTCACAACACGTTGTATCAGCGTAACTTCAGACAAATTTTTCTGTTTATTATGATAGATTCTCTAATAATAATAATAATAATAACTAATAATTAATAATGACAATTAATAAATAATAATAATGAATAATAATAATACTAATAAAATATAACTGTGATAATAATAGCAATCACAATAACGATGATTCCTAATTAACTGATAACAAACGCTGCAAAATCCACTTAAAATAATGAATTTTTCAAAGAAATAACCATTCGTGAAAAATTATGATGAAGCGAATGTGATAGTGATAACGGAAAGATATAATAAAGCAAAAAGAAGCTTTATTCCCTCAATTTTTCATACAGCTAACGGGAAAATGAATAAAGCGCAAATGTCGCAAACACACACAACGATATAACAATGCTTATATTGCTAAATTTGAACATATTATTATTATTATGAAAAATATTGCACAACGCAAATATACTTAACATTAATAAATTATTAAAAATAATTTTACCGGAGAAAAAAAAAGCTTTTATCAATCAATTAATATCGTATCCTCAAATGTATTTCATTTATTTTTGCAATACGAAATAATTAATTTAATTGTTTCAATGCAAAAAAAACAAAAAACAAAACGCAATAGAAAATGAGCGGAAAGAAATAAAAGCATTTCATTGTTTGTTTGTTTGTTTTTTTTTCTTGAAATGAATCAAATAACCAACGATCCAATAAAAATATTCGTAATTCGTCGAATTTTCCGAAGAAACTTTAACAGAAGAGTAAAGCGAAAATAATTTGAGGGAAATTTTGATGGATAATATAATTTCGATTAGTTAGCGGCGACAATGAAAGGAAACAAATAATGTTGAAATGAGCTGAAAATTTTGTTGCAAATTCTTTCTAACTTTTAAAATTCAATCGAAGTTGAACATAATTTTCAATAGGGATGAAAAAAAGTTTTTACTAATAAAAAAAAAAAGGAGGAATATTTTTTTCGTTGTAAAATTTGAGGTAATAAATCTTTAAAACGAAAGGAAATACTTTTTCCCAACGATTCATTCCTATTTGCTTGCTACATACAGCTAAAATAATGCACAATTCAACTGTAAGCCTTTAGAAATGAACGAAAAAGCTATTTGGCAATAATTTTTGCAGCATATCGAAATTCTTTTCTTTTTTTTTTCCTCTCCACCTGTGAAACATAAATTTTAATCCCGAAAAAATGTCTGCTTACACTGATTCGATTTGCAATTAACAGCATCATCATCCATACGACCGTTTTCTACTTACTGTATGTGACGAATTTTTTCGTGCTATCATCTATCGTTATTCTGTAGTTTGCAAAATTGCTTAAGAGAATTTCATTTCCCATATATGTTTCGTAATATGGGGAGCATATGGTAAAGAAAGGGAAATGAAGGAAAAGAAAGGAAAGGAAAGGATGCTTGGATAGTTTATGTTTTTCAAAAACATTGATCAATTTAGCATGTTGTATGATTTTTCGTTCATTTCTACAGTTTCAGGATATCGCGGAATGCAATAAGTAAATGTGAAATGTGGGACAGAATGATCGGGTATTCCTGAATCATTCGTTTTCATCTCACTATTTCTTACTCCTTTATTTTATTACAATGTAATTGTTCAATTTTATTAGCTAAAATTCATTCAGTTTTATTATAATTATTTAATTACTATTTCATGAATTCATTAATGGAAACCTATCAATGGATTATTCGATCCGATCATATTTCTTTCTGCTATTATCTACATCCACCTCCTACAGTACATGTCTTTTTTTTTAATTAACGGATATGGCTCTAAAGTGTATGATTAGGACAAACAAACACATACAAGGACAAACACACAGAAACATATATATATATATATATCAGAAAGGCCTATTTCAAGGAAGATTTTCTTAAGAATTTTATTGCCTGTGTGTGTGTTTGTGTATGGAAGTACAAAGGAAAAGGGCGATCAATAGGACAAGCCTATAGAGGGAGATGAGGGTAGAAAGGCACGCGACACTGAAATTGCCTCATTATATGATTCAGGCAGTGCTGCATTTCATATTATGCAACAGATTCCATCGTTTTGCATTTCCATTCTTTTCTTGTTTCCTAAACGAATTTGATTTGCAACTTTCTTATTGATTAAATAAAAAAGGGAAATCCAAATTATCCTTTAGAATTGAAAGAAAAAAAGATGAAAGTTATAGGAATGGATAGATGAACTTATGTGTTATTAAAAGAAAAGGTTGATCGAAAGGGAGAAAATATTAGCAATCTCCGATCATATCATTCATATCACATCATATCACTTGATCTTCTGATATGATTCAGCTGCTTATTACATAATTAAGGTAAGATCAAGTGATATGATGATAACTGATTAAATTTTTTTGATCTATACTTCTGTCTTACAAATTAATTCCGACTAATTGGATGATTAAGATCCAACTCATTTGGTTTAATATTAGCTTTTTTCTTTGCTTTAAATTTAACTTTTTTTTAAATGTAAATTTCAAAATTGAAACAGCTGCATTTATTCTACACATGTCAAGCAGTCAAACGACATTAATATTTATTTTCACATTTCCATCTGATTATCATTCGTTTTTTTGTTTTTCATAATACAACTGACTGAAGACGAAAAGGACAAATGAGAGTTATAGCAAATTTTAGAAACTGAAATGTAAAAATAATCCAGAATTGAAATCGTAATGCAAAAGATTAAAATAAAAATTCATTTTACATTTGCGCTTGAAATGAGTAACACAATCGCTATCAACATTTAATAAAGGAAATTTGAAAAAAGCGCAAATGAATAATATACGATAAAAGCGCTTCCCCTACATTATCATCTCTAGTTACACTGAGTAAAAAAGTTGTAGAGCATAAAAATTAATGAAACAGTTTGACAAAGATCTATGATATAGAAGAAACAAAAGGCGCATAATGACAAGAAGCGGCATGATATGAAGGAAATGGAAAAATGAGGGAAGAAGAAAGAAAGGTATTGAGAGGCTAAAATTGGTTTGATTCTTCATGAAAACGAGAGCCATAAATCAGAGGGAACGATTTTGCTGGAACAGTCAGCCGAAAAGATCCGACAAATTTTGTTTCGGTGTTCTACAAAAATGAAGTGACAAATATTTAAGAATGTTTCATGGACGAATAGGAGGTAATTTAAAAGCGATGGGGCGGAATGACAGAAAAACAGGATAGAATCAAGTTTGGAGTAAAATGGTCCTTTGAGGGAAGATTGTAAATGGGACTGAGAGCTAACGAAAAATGACTTGAAAGACGGGGGAAAAGTAGGGAAGGGAAAGACATACACCACCAGCACTAATATTAACAACGGCATGGGTAATTTTTCAATATTTTCTCCTCTTGTGAATCTCATTCATACCTATCCTTTTCTTCCTCCTATCCTTTGCCGATATTTTGCTGAAAAATCTTTAGCCCCATTAATGTTATAATAGTTTATGAGAATGGGACACATCGTTCTATCTTTTCCGTAGAATCTGTTTCGTCCTTGCTTTAATTGTCGTTATCATCATTCGACATATGCAGCAGTGTAGTTTTTCGTTTATGAAACTTAATTTCAATTAGCTACCATATCTTTTTGTCATTCTGAAATAGCCCAATTTTCCGATCAAGATTGTTTATTCCATTTCCTCCTTTTCATTTCAAGAATCCTCGCTCTGAAGTATACAATCTTTGGTTGTAGATCTCATCGAGAAATTCTGTTGACCGTAACGAAAGAAAATGAACTTCCAGAGATTAATCCTGAATTTAAATTTGCAGGTACAATTTTATTATTTGAGGATTTCCGTGACTTTGTCATGTGGAGCAATGGGTAGAATTTGTTTGATACATGTACGAATGGATTACACATTCATAGCGTTGCCCAATCAAATGTTATCGAATAATAAAACATTTTATCTCCTCGGTATGATCAATTTTTTCTTTTCAGGACTAAAATGAAAGATAATTCTACCGTACTCTCACATATGATCTATGTGAGGATAAGTAAAAGACATCTTCCACGTAGCTATATCAATTCATAAAACAGCCTTCTGCTTCGCCTCATCTTCACCGGTTAAGATAAATAAGGAATGTCTTTTGAAGTTCGTGAAAAACACAATTTAACTTGCATGTGATATGTTATCTTCAATAAACAGCAGAAGCAATCACACGAAAAACGCTTATTTGATTAATAAAAACATAAATTAGACTAAATGACACTAAATGTAATGCTTCCATATTCACTGAAAACATTAATAAATATAGGCATAGTGCGATATGTCGGACATGGCGGGTTTTTTCATATGCAACTTTTAGATGGATTGCGACATTCATATAACTCTAGAAAAAGAGAAGAGATTTGTCCTTTATAAACAAAAAAATAAAACATTGATAACAAATAAAACACTAATACAATGTATTACGAACGGAATGTAAATGCATTCATGTTTTTCTGATAATATAGTGGGAGCTGATGATCGCGACCCCTGAAATACAAACGAATCTTAGTTCATGGATGTAAAAAAATATTTTAAAGTTGTACAGTTTTTCATACGATCAAACAGCTTCAAACATGTTTAAGCATTACTGCATCAGTTTTACCAAATATATATAACGTAAAAAACACAATTTAAAAGTGGAAAATATCATATGAGAAAAACACACCTATATGGACGGGAGAAAAGATGTTCACGATTGAATTGCCCAGAACTATTTGCAGCACTACCGCATTCAAGAAGAATATCGAAGCGCGAAATTAAGAACGCTATCTGCGCCTCCAGAATACTATTCGGATCATCACACGTTACATAAGTTGTAAAATCAGCATTCAAAATCCGCTCCACGTGCTAAATTAAAAATTTCTTATCAATTTTCACTTCGTTTAAGAAGAAATCCAAATGAATGAGAGCAATATCTTATGAAAATTTCAATTAAAGAATTTGTTACCGAAATAAACAAAAAGAAATTTGTTTTCCACAAATGTTCATTAAAAAAATATCCATTCAGAAGCTGGAGAAGATTAAAAAAGTTTTTAAAACAGACAAAATAGCAAAGCAACTATCACAGGACCTGTTCTCCAGAAAGTCCAAGTATCGGAAATAAACGAATTTTTCAGAAATCATGAAAAGAATATTTAGAAATACTTACAATAAGACTGCTATTGAATGATGAAGAAGTGTCCGCGTTATCCAGCGTAAAACTCAGGATAAAAATTGGTTTTACCTTCGGATATTTCACATCAACCTGAAGTTTACTTCATCAATGACTATCAGAAACCGAAAAAATTACAATACGCATATTCAGACCATATTTAATATAAGGATTCGAGTATTTTATATGCCCAAATATCTGAACGCTCAAAAAAACTAAATCTTTCTAACAAAGCTAATTTAAAAGCAAAATTCTAGTGTATTAGTATTAATCCAAATATTATTTCAACTCCACCGAATATTTAAAAAATGTTTATTAATCCATACAAATATTAAAGCATGAAGTTTGGCTCCTGGATCTCTTTCAACTGTTGCAGAAAAGTAAAATTGTTTATTAATATTTGTTCCTCGTTCAAATTCTATCAGTTTTTGATATTCTTCCGTTACAGCTTCATATTCCTAAAACAAACATCACAATAATAAAAACATAAAATCATAGAATTTTAAGCACAAAATCCATCAAGTTTAGAAATTGCGCAAAATGAACTAACGAAGAATTGCTCAGCTGTAATCATTCGAAAACCGGTCAATTTTGCACAGACATTATCGGGGAAATCATTCCGGCTTTTTAAAACATCGAATACTTTCAAAGTATCTGCAATAGTATTTATTGGTTTGTCACATAACGCCACTTAAATTATGAATTGGGAAAAAATAACGGTAGTCCCAGACATTTAAAGCATGAAAAAGTTCAAATTATCAATATCTTTCACGATGATTTCCTTGTAAACTTCTGTCATAACACAGGCCGATTAAATGATGATAGCTGAGTTCCAAATCTCATTCCCCGATGCAACAAGTTGTATTCGTGATATGACTTTCAGAAGCTCTGGATGTAGATCTCAAGAAAAATATACTGTTAATTCAAAAATTTTATTTTCAATATTGCTAGAAAAAAAAAACATACGAAGAGAATGAGTGATTCGAGCCAGAACGCATCTTGAATGTATACGTGACCTGATCTTTCCAACCACAGAATGTAAAATTTCATATAACTGAGGATTTTTTGACGGGACTTGATCATTTATACCAGCCATTTTCTGAGCAAATGCATAGAATCGACCAATTTTAGGTTCCAAATCAGCCACAGAAATCCTTTAAAAAAATAACTGTAGAAATAAAAAGCAGAAATTTTGATTAAACAACAAGTGAGTTTTCAACTAATTCTGATCAATTAATTAATTCAACCTGTAATTAGTCTATTAAGACTTTTAAATTCTAGGTTTTCACAACAAAATTAGCCCAAAAAATTCGTATGTCTACATGTAAGGTTGTAACGACCATAAGCGTGAGACTAGTTGCAATATCTAACAGATTATATATAAAAACATAATAATGTCCGCTTAAAACCATACTCTAACTGATCCAATTTGGCTTGCCCCGCACTACTGGCACACTTATTTCCATCGTCGCCATCAAATAATTCGGAGAGAAGGGATTCATCAAAGAATGCACTTCTATAAAAAGTCAACAAAGAATGAATTTAATAACCAATCATTTTCGGAATTTTTCTCTTCTTACGAATTTTAAATTTACAGAAATCTCAAAATTTTAAATTAAATAATTTCCAAAATACAGAAAAAATACCCATAAGCTGATGTGGGTGTTCGACTCAGCCTTACCATTACTCCAACCGAACGCAAACCCGGAATGAACTGCAGCACAAGGGTTACACAGATATCGTCTGAAAAGCAATTAGATTTATTCTACGTATATTATTTTGTACATTTAACTATTCAAGACATGCCACTGTACTGCAGAACTAAACAAGAACTCAATCTTATCTAAGTCTGAAAATTTCAAGCTATAAGATTCGGCTAAATGAAAGACTTGCACGCAGCAATAATATTGCAAGCTTCAAAAAACTGAGGTAATTGCAAAATAAATTATTTAACTGACCCTGGCAAGCGATTTCCATTTCAATATGAATAGGATGAGGAGCAACAATGGCATCCTTTCTTTCAGCAATCAATTCTTTCATGGTCACATGCTTTC
This sequence comes from Cercopithifilaria johnstoni, assembly GCA_916381525.1. Lineage (NCBI taxonomy): Eukaryota > Metazoa > Nematoda > Chromadorea > Rhabditida > Onchocercidae > Cercopithifilaria > Cercopithifilaria johnstoni. The sequence goes on from CAKAEH010000938.1 coordinate 38,187, forward strand.
TTTTATCATGACGTGCCGATGGTGACTGCTTTCCGTTCACCTACAATTTTAACAAATGAGAAATAGAATGTTTTTCTCTATAGCATAAAAGCAATAAAACTTTTCGTTAAAATGCAACACTGAAAATAAAATGACTGATTATTTGGAGATAATTCTGTGTTGGATGAATTTTAGCCGTAAAAGATCTCACAACACTAAGACTTCAACAACTGAGTCAGTGCTTTTCTGAGTTAACAAAGGAAACAAAAATAATGAATGTGTTTCAGTTATTTTTGAGGAATGCTTATGATACTGCTTATGACACAGTAGTCTAGTTACTTAGTTTAAACAAAAGTGAAACTAAAGCGACCAAATGCTTGACGATATCTTTCCAAGAATGAGCTACTTTACAATATCCCCATATTAAAGCGGATTATTAAACTAGAAAGAATGAAACCGTTCTTCACTCCAGAAAATATAGTGGTGTTTGCTTCATATTCTAAAAAAAGTCAAAGTAATTTACATCATCCTGACTATCCTCATCATCGGCGTCTTCAATTATTTCGCAAGCTCGCTGTCGATTTTCCAGAAATTTCACAGTACTTTCGTAATCACCTTTGCATTTTAGTATTATTCCTGCTTCTAGAAAAAGATCCATATTTAAATACTGTTCATAATTGGTAAACTTCTTTGTGGCATATTATTTAACAATTTTTCCAAAGACAAGTAGATTAGAGATACTAAGGATTCGTAGTTCCACTATCAAAAATAATTGTATTTTCTTAAAGTTCAAAAATGCATGTGCCAAGTGTAAAACGGATTTTTGCGAATAATAACTGAACTAACCTTTAACAATATCACAGTAAGCCTCAACCTGTATGGCGATTACAGAAAGCTCCTGAGGCAATAGAGACAATACGCGTTCCTTCTCAATATCAATAGGATTACACGTCAGTCCCATCAGTTCTTGCACCGGTCTCGCTGCCTAAATCATGCCGAGATAAAGTATATTTCAGAGTCAATAAGACAACATTTCTCATAGATTAAAAATATTGTGAAAAAAAAAGAGAACATTTCTTTTTTTCACAGATTAAGAATTTGTGAAAAGCACCAGATGAAAAAAATACTGCATAAAGCAAAAATGATGAAGAGCTAACATGGCATAATCAATCTATTAAAATATAAAATGTGAGAGAAACCTCAATCACGGCTTCTATACGTGGTTTCAACGACTTTAGTCGATGTTCCTTTGTTGTAATATCAGTAATAAGTACATTTTTTCGTCCTTCTCGTTCTTGCAAAGTTCCAACCAAACTGCAAAAGTAAAAAAATTTCATAAGATAAATGTCATTGGTTTTTAATTTTAGAAAAGCTTTGATATGAATGAATAAAATCACTATGTCTTTTACAACACTCAATAAATTAAGACGATGTTTTTTAGAGTGCTCTAACGAATCAAAAAAGCACAGTTTTCGATTTTTCCATTAAACCCAAAAGACTATAAGTTGCAATTTCATGCTCTATTTTTACTCTTTGTTATTTATTCCTCATTCCTCAAAAATAACCAGAAATAATAGTATTTAAGAACTTTTATGATCAAGTAATACTTCTTACGCTCCTCCATCTCCCAGTTTAATCGGGCCAGATGTTGCCGGTGTTGATCCTTACGAGTGATTTCCTCTTTCGAGATATTTGCTGGTGCATTTGCATAGAATTCTTCTAGTGAAACCATTTCAATATCTTCATCAGCTGATCTGAAATTTCAAGAGGAAAAGTAAAAACCCACAGAATAACGACCGTGATTCCTAAGCCCAAAAAAGTGAAGATTTTTTTGAATATACCTTCGCTACTTTTTAGAATTTATTGAACCTGATATTTTTTTAATACAACAGGTGCTTACCTGAAGTCGTAACAGCGATCAATCTCCTTCTGCAAGTGCTCAATTTCACTCCTAACGTTTTGTAGCTGAAGAAATCGTTCTTCGACAACAGCACGCTCTCGATTTACTCGGTCACGAATTTGTCGATTTCGGTATTGCGCCAAACGATTTAATCGTCGCAGTGTTATGAATAGTGAAAGCAGCGATTCTTCGAAACTTGATGCTTCTGGCAGCTGGAATGTCACTAGTATATTTAGCAAAAAAATCTGGACTTCAAAGAAAAATTCAAGCACGAAATTAAAAACAAATTAAACATGAATTAAATTTGGAATTAAATATGAACTACTTTAACTGAACCACAACTGGAGTCGATAAGCTTTTGTCTAAACATTTGCGAATGCTCCACAAAAGACTCTTCAATTGATGCCATAGTCATTGACAGCGCCTCCTGATCCTCCCGTTCATAAAATTCCTTAAAAATTAATAATCCCATCAGGATTAATTTCAATGTGCTATCATGAGTATTACTAAAGAAACAACATCAATATCCTGAACTTTTCACCTCATTTTCACTCGTCACTTTTACCATAATTCATCGAAGGATGCACCCGAAGAGTCCTTAATTTCTCAAAAAAAACTGACATTTCGAAAAAATCTAAATTCTCGAAAACTAAAGTAATCAAAGAGATTGGAGCCAAACAAAGCATATTACCGAAACAGTTTTTGTGATATGCTCTCCAGCTTGCTTCTTCTTCTCTGGAGACTGCATGCCACCAGCAGATCGAGTACGTTTTCCTGACATCCTGAAAACCCAACATGCTAGACTCCTCACCAACACTAAAACCCAAAATTCAACAACAGTCACGCGGGTACCTAATCATCGCAATCTAATGATCGAACAGCTAGCACTAATTTACTTTTACAAACTGCAGCAGAAAGTCAAGTACCCACAGTGCTGAGAAATGAAATGATAATTTTCTATCAGCTACCCATTTAAAAGCTGCATGATTCTGATACTCTTGAATCACAGTTAAATACGGATTTTCTTTATTCATGAAATCTCCAATGTAAATCAGTCAGAAAACTTCCTTTCTATACTTTGAATGCATACCACAGAAAATCTAGAAACTATCCATTCGATTCAATACAAGTATTAGATATGAAATAACGATCAGAAAGAGAATTCAATAACACTGTAAAATTTTCTTTACTGTTAAAAATGAAACATTCTTAAAATGAAAAAAGCGGCAGATGGGAGAAAATAAATAAAATAAAATAAAAATAAATCATCAAGTGGAAGAAAGGTGGGTAAAATAAAGTAGACCGTGATTGAAGACAAAAAAAATGAACAATTTCGAAAATTGGCTTATTACTTTATTCTTTCCATAGTTCATGAGAACGAATATACAGGAATGTAAACAGATAAATAAAGTAAATATGTGCAATTTGGTACATCATTTAAAACAAAATTATGCAAACCTGAAGATTAAAATTCAGATAAGTAAATACTATTTAGTGCAACAAAAAAATGCAGCAGGAAGAGCTTTATATATCATCTACGATATGTTTTCATAAAACTAGAAATGATTCTGAAAAATTACTGCGATACCAAAATTATGATTTAATCACCAGAAATCTGTCGCCTATTTGAGCTCCCAATATTACATTTAACCAGACAAAAAAAAAGACAAGGCACTCATACAAAAATATACGGGTTAAGTAAGGCAAAAGGAAAAATAAGACACGAAGAAATAATCGTTTCTAACGTTACATGACAAAATCATTACAAAATTCTAATAAGTTATAGAATTCTAAAAAGGAAATTTTTTCTGTTAAAGAAGTGATAACCATCTCTAAAGCTTTGCAGCTGCAAAACATTGAGATTATTTCTCTGAATTAAAACATGAAAATTCTTGCAAAGCCAAGGTATAATAATTTACCAATCCATCATTAGTTTATTTTGGTGATTTTTAGAAATTGAAAATGAAAGAAAACAAGAAATAACATGACAGCTGGATGAAACTGAATCAAATTACATGAATGAGACTGCTAAAAACTCGGACTAAGTAATGGGAATTACTAATGATTCTAAATCACATCTCGCTAAAAAACTGGATTATTCATGTCACAATAACTAAAATAAAATTAAGTCATAAAACAGTTCAGTGAATTTCAGCTTACACAGATACAATATAAGGCACCTATGATTACCAGAACTGATAACGTTCCCGCATGGAGGAAATATAACAAATTGAAAAAATTGAAAGTGGCTGAAACAGATGAACAGTGATATTCCGAAGCAACCATAATGGATTATGCAATTTTTGATGTCTGCTCATTACTGTAATATGAAATTATAGCCCATCAAACACCTGCACGCGAGTCTTCGTTGCTCCAGCACCGCTCTGCAAAATTCAAAGCTACTACATATTATAATTAGGAAGTATGGTTAATAAAAGCTCTAAGTGTTGAACTTATTGCCAAAATCACACTGTTTCACAAAGGAAAACCAAAATTTGAACAAAACAGAATTCATAATGTAATGGTAACATGCAAATTTGTTAAATGAATTATGTTCATAACTGTTCATTACTGCATTCAAAAAATACTCAAAAGTTACGAAAAGACAAGATCACTAATTTATTGGACATATTTCATTTCACTTATAGTAACGAATGAAATACTTCATGGAGGTATCACCTCCAACATAACGGAGTTAGCAATTTTAAATAAGAGCATACCTTCAACTAACTTATGTATAAACATTTTAGATGACAAAAAAGACGCTAAATTTTGGTAATTTTTGATTTTAATCACAGCAAAAAAAAAGCTTGAATTGTTGAAATTACCTTACAAACATGATATGCATGTGTTTCAGCAGTTGACTGCAATATAAAACTTAAAAATTGTAATTTCCACTAAATATTATGGCATTATTAAACTAACAGTTTAAACCAGCAGATGAGATGATGATACAAAGAGTAAAAAAAGATTACATCTAACGGGTAATCAGCGCCATCGATAAAACAATACTTACCAAAACTTTTGTATCTTTTTGTATTTGAATAATCCAGAATTCATCACTTTAAAAAGTTTTTTTAAAGAAAAAAGTTACCTTTCTCAGTGTGGAATACTTATCAATACCCATTTGTACATTGGTTGCATGAATTCGATCATGTTCTGACTGGCGATCCACAACCTTTAGACTCTCAATTTCATTCCGAAATTCCGTCATAATTTCTTGGAGGTTTTTTTTCTTTTCATTATAGTCAGCTCTGTAAATAATTAGAAACCTATTAGTATAACAAAATAATAAAAATAAGAAGTACTCTGCTCTTTCCTTTCAAATTAATTTCTGTCGAAAGATAATTTCCCAGGATTTTCATAAAAAAGCATTTCGAAGCACCTGGATTTTTCAATTTCTGTCCGTAAAGACAAGAGATCATTTGGCATCATTTGATTACTGGATGGATCAGGTGGCGGACAATTCAGTAATGCTTGTTTCTTTATAAACAATGATGGCTGTGTTTTAATAATCGGTGTGACAGTAGCGGTAAAGTTTGGATCGTCATCCAAATAATGCACGTAATCACCATCGCCACTGCTTGACGATGACACCAAACGATGATGACTGATGTAACGCTGGGGGACAGGTAAAGCGTATGCTGATAACCAATCCTGAAAATGTTATATGACAATTAAGTTTTGAACGCTTTATTTGAATACAAATCTTTGTCACAGTAAGAACATATAAATTTAGTATGACAGCATTAATCTGTGTTGGAAGATAATTTTACAGGATTTTCATAAATAATACTTCGAGACACCTGGATTTTTCAATTTCTGTCTTTAAAAACAAAAGATCATTTGGTACTATTTGATTACTTGATGGATCGGGTAGTGGACAATTACTTGATGGATCGAGTGGTGGACAATTACTTGATGGATCGGGTGGTGGACAGTTACTTGATGGATCGGATGATGGACAATTATTTGATGGATCGACAATGCTTCTTTCTTTACAAACAATGATGCCTGTGTTTTAATTATCGGTGCGACTATGAACTCCAAATAACCCGGAAGTGCTAGTTGAAGAGAACAAATCAAACCAAAGGGAAGGAGTAGATTACTAAACTTGATTAATACTTCATGAACGGTATTTGAAAAACCAATGTTTGGGCTTTGTCTATTTTGTAGCTCCAGAAACGTGTAGTCGATGTGACCATTTTTTAAATTATTCTATTAACATTCAAACCTGTGGCCAACTCGATTCAGAGTCATATAAATGTGCACGGCACAAATACGGATCGTAACCATGACGTTCTGTTTCATACATTAAACGATGAGCCCAAAGTTCGGCATCACGTGCTTTCCGCTCCAGAGACATTTTCGTTTCCTCTGCCTAAAAAAATATTTTTTTGTATAAAATAGCTCCAACAAAATACTACTTTTTCACATACCAACTAAACACATTGAGTTTGTAATACAAATTAGGCTCTTGTAATTCTGCTAAATGTTTAGGCGCCATTCACTTAATGGAATGAATCGCATTTATTATATGCACGTACCAATAAATAATTGCAGATCAAAATGTGTGTGTGTGTGTGTGTGTGTGAAGATCTTTCAATTTAAAAATATAAGATCTTTTTAACCCGATTTTTTAATTTATTCACCTGCAGCGCTTAATAGCGAAATCTTCATTTATTTAATGACAGGTAAGATGAACTTGTGGTTTGAAGCTTACTGAATAAATACACCCATTACTCACAGAATAAACATAATTTAAACTTTAAAAAACATGAATTTGAAATTCTACCTTGATTTGTGAAAGTTTCATACGCTGGCATTCTGCTTCAGCCTCGCTGGCTCTTTTTGATAGTACGAGAGCTTCCTCTTCCGATACTCGCGCTTTTTCTGCCATCAAATGCGCATTTTCTTCGGTTTTCTTCATAGCTTCCTAAACAACAGTTTTTTTAGCGTAGAATATCGCGTTCACCTATTGATAACAAAAAACAAAAGGTACAAACTCAACATTATTACTCAGCTTTTTTAAAATTCATCCTGGAAACCACAGCAGAACATCCCGGTGTTTCAATATACTCATCTTTTAATGGTAGCATAAATACATTCTGAGAAATTCAATAAGGGTATAAGAATTTTTTTTGTAAAAGTGAGACATGCAAACACCAGTAAAAAATATAACTCATTAACAAAAACATCAATTAATATATATATTTTCTCAGTACCTTCATGTTACGTAGTTGCTCATTAATTGCAGCTATTTCATTTTTATATCGGTCTCGTTCCGCTTCTGCCTGCATACGTTGCTCCCGCTCACGAGATAAACGATTTTGTTCTTGCTGAAAAAACAAATCTATATACTAATGAATATGAGAACATGTAGAGAAAATCGAAATTATCTGAGATACTGCAAAAACCTTAAAATGATCCTATTATCAATATTCCTTGAAAAATAGAAAAACCTTTCTTCAGTAATATTTTTTATTAAAAACAAACAATTCGTCTAATTCTCTGCTCTTTCGCCTGAGCTTTCATTTGCTGTACTTCGAGCAAATCTGGTTGACGTCTTCGGAGGTATAAATTATGGGTACCAACGCACAAATCTAATATGCTCATATTGATAGAGATATCTTTTGCACGAAATGTGATCGTGCTCTTGTCCATTGTCCTCATGTTAAACTGAAACAATGAAATTTTATATCCACCGGAAATTCTGTTTAGAGATCTTTTTTTAGTTCGTCTATTTCGCCCAAATCTTTTTGATCATACATACAATAAAAATATCAATGTTATCCAAACATTCTGCGTATCATACGTTGCAAATGGTACAATAAAATATCACATTCCCGAAGAACATATTAACATAAAGATCCTACAAAACTGTGAATCTTCTGAAGGACCATAAACCTACGACTTTATTCTTGAATGAAATGTTCTTGATTTCGCTCCAAGAAAAGAATGGCCGTGGTGTAATTCTATTAGATTCTTTATAAATTCCAATTCCTTGTGCTGATACACCAAGCGTTAAATCTGTTTCTTTACTGTTCTACAACACCACTGATTACTTTGAATCATCATTGCAAATCATATAAATGATTAACTTCAATATCTTTTAAAAAATCAAAAGTAATCATCTAGCTGAAAGATATAACGTTGCCCAGAGATAAGCCGCAAGTTACTGAAAATCAGTAGGCACGCAGAAATAAATAATAAAATATTTCCTACGAAAGTTAATTTAAAGTAATCGTGTACCATATAAGATAAAGTAATGAAGTATTAAAAACTAACACATATAGGGTAGTACTGAATTCCATACATCTCTAAATCCTGTGCAACTCGTAGATACTCCATTTCTGCATCTTCCCTATAACGTTATTTTATTCTTCCAAAAATTATATCAATAGGACAACCCAAGCAATATAGTTCTACAAATAAAATATGATCTAAAGCAAATCTTTTTGATTGAATTTCCAGAGATAAAAAAACCGTGGCTGCATGAAATCACCTGCTTTGTCCACTATTATTTATCCACCACCGTTTGATGCGTTCTTCCCACATCTGTGGTGTCATATCATACTGTTTGATTACGCATTCTGGCAATAATTCACTTAACTGCAACTTCGAACTCTCCACACAGTCACCATGCTAAATAACTTAGACTTCTTTAATTCACAGTTTTGTAAATTTCGTCCGAAACTAAAAAGAAAGTGTGCTAGCGCGTTACCCATTCCACAAGCAACTGCACATCTATAAAAAATTTTTGAAAGCAACAATTTCTTGCAGATAATATAAACTCACAATCGCCTGTACAGCATAAGATGCAAGAAGAACAGATGCTTCGGCCGAGCAATATAGCTGCATACTTAAAATACTTTGTTTGATTTGAAGGAAGAAAAGATGGCGCGTTATATCCTGTATTAGTTCCTCTTCAACATCTTCTGGGTAAAACTTCACAAGAAATATGAGATGCATCGAACTATCCTCCTGCTTTGGTACTTCCTGCTTAATTATCTAAAATTTAAACAATTAATAATAATGCCATCCGATAAGTAATACATGAGTAATGACAGCTGATAAGTAATAACAGCTGATAAGCAGTGAAGCAATTCGATGGCTGATATTATTGCAACAAAAAAATGTCTGTATCCATAATAAATTTATACTAATAGTGAAGCTATATTAATATTATATTTAATAATTAGTTTAGGAATATAATGACCCAAAGTACAACATTCTCAAATGCGTTCGAAAAAAAAATTTAATTTTAAGGTATATAACATACTGAGTACCCAATTATTCATTGAAATGCTTATATCACATCTAATTCCAAGTATGCAAAATTTTCATACATTTAAAGTCGAAAACATTGCAAATAGCAAGATTCAGTAGCAGATGAAGCATTTTCCGTCGATCTTATGATAGTAAACAAACCTTTTTATCCATTTGTAACCAACATGGAATCCCCTTTTTGTTCACAAACTGCAAACCAAAAAACCAAATCTCTCTTAGACCGATAATCCTGCAAACTGTATCAAACAGCTGTCGTCCTGTACAGTCTGGCTGCAAATTTTTGCAAAAAAATTAAAAGTGATATGAAAATTTTGATATATATAGATTTTTAATTTATAAATGGAAGTCGAAATTGCATAAATCAATAAGAATAGTAGCACACAAATGTATATACCCAGTTAGTTCAAAATGCTAGCGTTTTTTGTTCAATATGTTTACATTGGTGAGTAGTTTTTTTTCTTGTAGGAAGATTTGAACATCTACTATGCTAGAAACATTCAAATTAAAAAATTGAGAGAAGGATAAGATCAAAGAAAAAAATAGAGTTAGATTGATAGACGGATCCACTAAATTGATTAATATATTGATTCGTATGCACAAGCTTTTTTCTTAAATCATGCAATTTATTTATTTCATACGTTCTTATTGTTATATATATATTATAAAATTTCTCTTGGAAATTGAAAAAGGAATCAAAAAAGTTTTCAAAACGCTCTTATTTTTTGGACAAACTTATTAACAGCTGGTGAGTCGGATACTTATAAACTGAAATAAACAAGGTAACTCATATGGTGGCTCATAATCTAAAAATCTAGTAATCTATTCCTCGTCCAATACTCTTCTACTAATTTGCAAGCCAACAGAATCGGTATAACACCTAACAACTTTATAACACAGCAAATAATAATTCGGCATCATAATCTGATAGCACATAAATCCAGTAATTTGATGATCCCATGATAATAATCCAATAATTGTTACGGGATCACTAAATTTTGGACCGATATATTATCAGATAATCTAATGATTATTATTATTACGGATCACTAAATTACTGGATTAATATATTATCAGATTATGAATTAAAAATCAATCAAATAATTTATACAACACGCATACATTATGAAAATTAAATAAACAAACAAACCTCCATAGTTATTTTCTCCAGGTCGGCATCCATAGTGCTTACTTTGACATACAAATACTTTCCACCACCTCCAGATGAAAAGAATCCCATTTTCGAATTATCTGTAGCAACGTTCAACTTCTGCTCATCAATTAATTATTTTTGTTCTTTTCAAAGCAAACTTCCTCGATTCCATTGCTATGCCACTATCTTTTACATTCCACAACAATAACTTCACCTGAAAACAAGGAAAGAATTTAACTACGGAATGAACTTCTGTTGCCAGCAGAATGATTATTACTGATTAATGACTTTACTGATATTCTTTTTTATTCCTATTCAGAATTCTTCTTTAGTCCTATTCAGTAGTGATGACGATCTACTTGAGTTTAACATACTAAAAACAAAAAAGAAAGAAAAATGGGAGAGAAGACGGAAAAAAGGAGAAGATAACAAATAAAACCAGAATTGTTTTTAAACAATGCACGAATATTAAGTGATCGAATGTCAGATACTACCACCCTATAAAGTTAATTAAACGAAACGTCACTCAAGGAATCCAACCACAGCTCAGGCGCTTCAGATAACACCTGAGATAGGGATGTACAAGTGAATATAACGAAAATTACAGCGCTGCAGCACAGTGCAATAACTTCATCCATCAAATCAGAATGACGTACGAGTCATACGAATCGCAGGTCGTATTGATTCTACGTTTTTTCTGTTGTTTCGGGGGTCTATATTATGAAGTCTCACGTTATTCTATCAATTTCACAGGTGACTACAAACTCTTTCTTTATCATATTACTATTAGCATTATATACCGTTCGATAATAGTTACAAGTTATAGTAATATCGACATGTGTCATTTGCGCAGGAAAACCAATAAACTACTCCATTTAATTAATTATTGATTACTTTAATGTAACGACAAAGAAAAAATGGGCAGCTGACCATACTATGACATCATGCAGTTGCTGTAGATCGAACTCTCTTGTCCTTTACTTTCTCATGTAAAAGAGTAGTCTGTCTTTCACTTTTATTCATTCCAAAAATATAAATTAGCTCAACAAAATCATAAGTTATATAAAGTTAAAATAAATTAAAACAAATATTAAGTGGAAAATGTGTTAATGTAGTACACACTTCCACGTAAATTTTCGAAAGATTTCAAGAAAACGAGTCTCGAATTTATTTGAATAGAAAACATTGATAACGTTACAGCGGAAAAAAATATAAATACTTTCGAATAAAGCTATGATCCTGTCCGCTCATATCACTAACCTGAATGGATTTCTCCCATCTGCTAAGATTCGTTTCCTAAATAAATACTTTCGAATAAAGCTATGATCCTGTTCGCTCATATAACTAACCTAAATGACTTTCTCCCATCTGCTAAAATTCGTTTCCTAGCTTGATTAACTTTCCTGGATTTTAACAAAATTGAAACAAACTAAATTCTTATCCTCATTTCTATCTAAATGACATCATTCAAAAAACCATTCTCTTATTTTGTTAACTGGCGCAAATTTAAAAGGAATCTTCTTCCCCGCTAAAACCAATGTGGAAAACTTTTCTATTGAATAATGTATTGCTATGAACCTCTATTAATATTTCTCTACATCTTTTAGGGCTGTTCGGATTGATCATTCCTTGGACTGTAATGAAATGTACATCCGAAAACCATAAATCCTTATCATCAGATCAGAAAAAAAGATCTTCGTGGTAAGATGGGAAATACGTATAGTGATGGAGTAGAGATCAAAACTTGAAATTCTGAATATTATAAAACCTGAAATTTCTATCATTTAGCAGAGGAAGAGAGATAAGGACAATACAGTGAGATTTATTATGGGGGACAGTACTGATCATATGATTTCAGCATCTTGCAATGAGACCATTAATTTTCGGCTCCAAGAAATTGTCGATTACCGCTTGCTCTAGTTCGGCAAGTTGTTTCTGTACATCAGCTAGGTCTCTGAAATTATGTGCAAAGACTATTCCTTTTAACAAAATTTTTAAAAGGACTATAAAATAACTAGTTTTATTAATAAGGTGAAGAGATACGTTAACAGAAGCTATCAATAATGTAGTCCGAGTAAGTACATCATGAAATCTCCATCTTCATATTTTTAGGCTTATCTTCCTCTCTTATCCTTAACTTTGTTGGCTCACAATCGAAGCAAAAGAAGACATTTAAAGATGTACTTATTCGAGTAATGTCCGATAATGTGAATGTAATCATCGGATGGAGTATTGAGTGGTAGAATCTATTAAAAAAGAAAATACTTCGTTTTGCCTGGCGACGATTTGAATTCAATGTAATATTTGATTTTTGGTTCAGTTCCACTTGCCCGTATTGTTGTCCAACTACCGTCCGATAATGTGAATGTAATCATTTCGGATGAAGTACTGACTGGTAGAATCTGTTAAAAAAGTTTCAAAACAATTCTTTCTTTTCCTTCCACAACCAGTTATTGTGGCAGTCGAGAGCTTAAAACCATCTTATTTTAAAGGAATATTTTGATCGTAAGAAAATTCCGAATCAGGTCACTGTATATTCAAATCACATTTCCAACAAATTGTGAACAAAGTGGTGGAAATCTCCACTGTAAGTATACAACACCAATTAAAGCTTGATAGCTGTTGATGTTGTAAAGATGCAGATTCAATCTTCAACTGCCTCCAAGAAGTAAATAATAAATGGTCAAACTGTTATAGTTCTCCCGTAACTCCTCGATTTGTGATTATTGCAATATAGCGAATTCGAATTATTGCTTTTTCCATGACTCTATTTTTTACCAAGTATAAAAATCCAGTTTTTTTTTTTTTAATTTACTGTTTGGCTTTTTCTTTTATTTATTTCCCTTTTGAAATCTAATCTATATCACACAATATGCAATATGCGAACATAAATTCAGGTATTTGTTATAATCATCGTGATCTCTTCCCATTGAAATGACGAATTTTTATTTATGATTATCATTGCATACAATAATCAATATGGGACGAAGAAGAGGAATAAAATAAGATGTTCACAATGTATCTGTTAATACCCGAAAATAATAAGTGAACTTAAGAAATAAGTGGTAAAACTTACCGGTTTATTTCCAGGTTGTTCATTATCATATCCAATCGTCAGATCGCGCACATATTTAATGTTGAATTTCCCGATTTTTTGCGGGTACTGAAATTTCAAAGATGCATTCAGTTCTGTTCTTTTCGCTAGGTAAGCTACCGTTATGTATAGAACATTTCTTGATATTAAGTGCAACTGTTGACAACTGGTTTCTTGAAAGAAGCATACGGCACTAAACACCAGACTATTTTATTTTATCTCGTTCATCTTCTCGTTTAGTTTTTGATAAAAATACAGCCTAAAAAATGACAGCCATTTCGTAGGCCATCAGGAGATTGATTTTTTAACTAGGAATGTAAATTGTACTTCCGCTGAAACAGTATTTTAAAAATAAATAATACCTTACTATCCTTACGCATTTTTGTAAAAATATTCTTCATTGTTGTTTGATTGGGTACAAACCAATACGAGCTACTAATTAGATGGAAACCATACCTACAAGAATGGGTATTTCACTTTCCGAAATAAATAGGAAAATTGAAAAAAATATTCGAGTTTTACTGATATATATTATTGGAAATGCTTTCTTTCAGAAAAAGTCGCAATTTCGTGATAAGTATCCAGAAATCTTGTTGATATTTATAACAATTCCACAAGACATCATTTTTTTGTCTTAAGTGGATTAATTTTTAAAAGAATTTAAATCTATATTTAAACTCACTCGCTATAAATGTTGATAAGTTGTTGAGCAAGAGTTAATTGCTTGGAATATAAATAAGATGTCAATTCAGCGAATGCTGCCGCTGCAGTAATACCATCTTTATCAAGAGTATGTCCTAGCATAAAACCAATTGATTCTTCCCATGCGAATAACACAGTTTTCCCGAGACGGCGAAGCTCATCCGATTTATTTCCCAGCCATTTGAATCCAGTTAAGCCTAACTCACTTTTGAAACCTAAAATTAGTTTGAACTTCCTTTCTTATTTTTCAGTTGTTTCATATTCGATTATTATAGCCACGCACTCCAAGATAGGTTGGATATTTTCTTCTATCAATAGATAAGGTAGTGTAAAGACATTTTGGGAGAGAAGAATCATATGTTATCTTTGTATCTGTCGATCTTACATATTTTTGTATTTTTTTAGGATACCCATGCTAACTCTTAAAGAAGCTCCGAATGTCAATTTAAATCTTAATTTGAATTTAGAGCTCAACTTCTTAAATATTTGAAATTTTCATTATTGAAATTTTCATTAATTTTCATTATTTTTCTTCCTGTATAAATATTCATCTCTAAAACTAAAAACTCGATATCTGAAATACATCACCATTACCTTCTTTGGTAGCAATAGTGCGACTTATTGAAGATGAAACAACACTACTGATGATGTACAAATTTGATGGATCTTTTTTCGGATTTTGCTCCCTCCAGCAATGCCAAATCCACCATGACATCAGAGCACCCATTTCATTCCCCGTGAAAATCTTCCATTCACCTCTGAAATTTAACGAAATAAAAATTGATTTCAATCTGTTAGCCTTCCCAATGTAAGATGTTTGTCAATGACAAAATCATCCGCACTATTTAGTCGCTCAGTCTACAAAGGATCTGTTTTAATCAGACACATAATCTAAATTTCCAAGGATTAAATGGCTGACTGATGAGTGGAACTGTTTGGTCTCTCATTCCCTTCCGATAATAATCCAGCTGTGTACCAGTCACCCTACTACAGTCACTTCCGCATCGCAAGATAATCGAATTGAAGTGAACTGAATAGAGGTTAAGGGAAACAGTTGTTGTTTGACAAATTCATTACTCGGGTTGTTTTTCCGCTAACTGGAAACGATCAGCATCCGGGTCGTTGGCTAGAATTATGCTAGAGTTGTGTTTATTAGCTGTTGCTATAGGTATTGCGAACACTTTCTGACCTTCTTCTGGATTTGGAAATGGCAGTGTTGGAAAATCGGGATTTGGTTCCGCATGCTCCTGAAAGAAATTCCTTTGTCAGCATTAACAATGGAAAAAGCATTAATTAAAGGGTATAATTATTTAGCATAAAGGATATAAGTATTCCATACCTGCACAATAATTATGTTTTCAAATGGAAATCCGAAATCTTTCAACATTCTTGTCATATATGGTAATCCAACACCATGAAATGCGGTATAAGTGAATTTCACTGGACATTTTTCGTTCAGAGACCTATTTTAAAATAATATACTATAACTTTGAATGTGCAACTTGTTTTCCAAATAAGAATGTACCATTAAAACGTATAATTTTGTGGCACCACGTACATAATTTTTAATTCTCAGATTACATTATCATCAATTCAAAGTTGTTTAGCACAAGAAATTCGTTTTTCTCTATAAAAATTTCATTAACAATATTACCATTCATCTATAATTTTGATTTCAACTTAATTTTTACATTCTTCCTTCCGATTTATCGCAACCTACTATGCTGTCATACTAATCGATAAGACAACAATTACGATAAGCTAAAAACGACTTTTTCATCAGTACACTTATAATTAAAAAGGTATTTCTGGTTTTCAAGTCATACTATTTTGCCTCATTAAACAACTTTTCAGTAGTGATGAAATCATATTTTGTTGGAAAATGAAATCCAAATGAAACATATAAAATAACATTATACTGTAGTAATACTCTGACGAATGAGACTGATAGGATACACTCCTCACTCATTTTTACAATAAATAAGGAGAACGAATAAAATTAAAAATTAAAACCACTAAAATATGTTGACAAATTATTAGCTTACATCTTCTTAGCCAACGATTAATAGACCTTCAAAACTTTTATGGGCTTTACATATATTGACATGTATTGAAATCTAAATATTAAGTTAGGCGTTTAGACAGTCTCTCTATTATACGCTTTCTTTTATCCAGGAATCTAATTTATCCAACAAAATCAGTTAATCTATATTGATTTTCTCCAGCATTTTAGATGAACTTCAGCTTTGCTTTTGATCTTTCACAATTTATTTTACTAGAATAGCTGTCTGATATGTAACTTACTTATAACGACACAGAAACAATTCTTCGGTGAAGTATTTTTCTATTATGGGATCAGCTGAATGTAGCAGTGAATTTACTGAAAGTTTTGATATATTCCAATATTCCGATTTTAGTTCCATATTTTCATAAGCAAGTCGACATATTTCCGAATCATGAGGTGCCAATATCTGTACATCAAACATGTGTTTCATATAAACGAGAATTTAGTCTCAAATAATGTGTCCCAAATTTATGACTTCAACTTTCCTAAGGATGCTTCTTCAGCTGAATTCCTTGCTACTCACTAAAAGCACAAAAACCGGCCAGTGTGTTAAAATCATTTCTTTTCCATACAACATGCAACATTATTCATGATATACGTACGACAAATTGAAATATAAAATTAGACTCAACCCTACGAACTAAATCACTCTGTGTTAAATTCCAATTTTCAAAAAACAATTTTTTTATATCCCAAAATATTCTTATTTCACTAAGTAATCGTTTATTTCTTTTCGTAAAAATCAAATTTACCTGCGCTCCATTTGTCCAATAAGCTTTGTAACCATTATCGTGTTTTGGATTATGAGAAGCTGTTATCATCAAACCAGCATCACATTTGAATCGCATTGTTGCGTAAGACTGTAATTTTCGTCAAATCAAAACTATTTGTCCTTCTATTACTAATTCCGGAATTCATCATTAAGAAAATATTTAACCAGCCCACTTCGAAATGATTAGATTTTTTAGGAAGACTTATCATTGCAACGCAGCTACAGAATGTACAAAAAAAGTCGCTTACCACAAGAGGTGTTGGGCAACATTTTGAGAAGAGATACACTTTGATTCCATTATGAACAAATACATTCGCAGCTAATTTAGCCCATCTAAAAGTTATAAATTGATTGTTGAAAGGTCAAGACAACGTCCTTTGGTTAATAAAGAAGAGGCGATCCAAATCATGAAAACGCAGTCATCTAAAGGAATTTACAAATGATCTTAAACGTCCCAAAATTATAAGTTCCTTTTGTAGGATAAATGAGGGAAAACACCGCTTTTTTTATTATTTAAAGGGAGAAAAGGAAACATGAAGAGGTGGACAGCTGAGGTGACAAGGTAACTAAGAACCGTTCGCTGTTATAACGACTATCATAACCAATGACGACACCATTGCTTTGACGATTATACACATGTTTTAAATGTATGGCAAAACCATTGGTTAGCATCAGTATTGTAAAATCATTTAACCGACAGAAACCAGCTTCCATTTTTGTTCGCACACCTGAAAAAGTTTTGTTAGCAAAATGATGAATAAATGAACAATTTAAAATTTGATTTTATTTAAATTCAATTTTCTAGTATAGAAATTATGTGGATTTAAATAGGCAGTATAGTATTGATATATTTACTGCTTACAGAAAATAATGTTCTATAGCTGAGAGATTAATTACGCTATGATGAAGCAACATAACGAACTTAATATATTAAAGCATAAACAATCTCACTTCTTTCTACTTCAGTATTTCTATACTTAAGCATTTGGGAAAATTTCAAAAACCGAATTATAAGATAATAAAAAATTAAGATGAAATGATTTTTATAATAATGGATCCATCAACTTAGTCGCAAACTTCATTTTTAAGTGGTAATTGCTGTCATTTCAGCTGAATGTTCTATTCATAGGTTTGGTAACAAAAAAAAGAAAAACTCCTCAGTGCATTGGAATATAAACTAAAGTTTATCGAAAGTGAAAGATCAATATCTTAAAATATATTATTGAGAATTAAAACTAATTTTAAATAGGAAATACATGTCATGCATGAAGTTGACCCAGAACAAAACATACCAGCTGTGCCAAATGACAGCTTACCACACATTCTTGATTTCAACTCTCCAACATCTTTCTTCTTCCACAATTCCTCAATTTCTGCACGACTTTGTTCATTCTGCAATAGATTTGATGAAATAGCTTTGAGTTTTAATTAGTAATATTTCAAATAACTATAACCTGTATCGTAGTAGTAAGACCAATAAATAGAAAATAATTATATAATCTTTGTACTTCCTGTAAACAATAAGAGAAATCATTATAAATTTCAGCAGTAAATCTTGTTCTTATTAAAAGGAATTCATTTCCAGCTTACGTATGTTATCAGTGAAATAAGCAAAGATTTATTATACGCTATAGCATGAAAATATAAAATCAAATCAATTAAAAAATGGAAGTGAAGTCATACATTGTCCCATTTCAACCAATTTGTAGTAAGCGTTTCGTAATCTTTCATTCTTATCAATACCAATGTCTAGATAACCAGAGTCGTTCCTACATAGAATGTTGAAATATTTAGTCCGTTCATTTATTTTATTATCTCTCTCATTCCTCTCATAAGAGGATTTGAATATGTGCAACAAATGGCTTGCGAATAAAAAGGTCGGAAATGATATAAAAGAATGGAAGAAATGAGAAGTATTTTATTATGGAACTAACTAGTGAGAATGATAGTTGTAGAGGTGAGTGAAGGAAATGATGGATAAGAAAAGTAGAACAAATGGCAAGGGAGAGTAATTCAAAAATGGATGTGCAGTGGCATCATCGGTTTACAGAATCAAGCATATAAATTATGTCGACGAATTGGCAATGATTACAACATGGTAGGCAACTAAACCAAGTTGTTCAAATTCACCGGGAACAACGACGATGCACGCGGAAGATTTGCCATCAATACGAGTTCATGACATGCTATGACATTGAAAATTTTCCTCCAAAATAAATTGAACAAAAGTATGTCATGCCATGCAATTATTTAGAAAGAGAAAACCAAAACTTTCATTCTCATTACAAACAACATTCATACATGCAATAATATTTTACAGTAGAAATAAGACGCAATTATGTATCGATGTTGCAATCAGATATGAGAGGTATACTGAGTCATATATATATCTTCTTCGCCTGTTAATGCAGTAAATAGCGTGATAATAAAAACATTTTATCGATCGCAGTGGAAGGATGTCTTACAAAATGAATAAGGATTACTTCCTAATATGAGCCTATAGGCTAGCAAAAATTAATTAATTGAGCGGTTTTGGTTGTAAGAAGAATGTCCTCACCTTTTAATCAAAACAGAACAAATTAAAAAAGAGAATTTTAATTTTCAAATACAACAAGACTTGTGCCAAATGGCCTCTTCCACATAACAGCTGTTTCCCATCCTCCTCCTCTGTTTTCCTCTCTTTTTTTTTTTGAACTTTATATTTAACAGTGCGCATACTGTTTCATTTAAAAAAATAAATGAATAATTACAAATAATCTGTAATTTTCATGGAGCTATTCGACCAAATCGAAAATTCACAAAAATAAACGTATTCACTGCAAACAACGCAACATATATATTCAATAATATACATGATTTTCTCTGGTAAGTGAACTTATTGATGTTGTAGCTTTCGGATCATCATCAGATGGTTTATAGTCCTCTGCCGATTTAACTGTTGCGACAAGACTCCATTTTTTCAATAAATTTTCTAAAAAATAGTCTAAACTTTTCCCCAATTATTTCAGTTCATTTATGGCGTACAAAAGAATTGTGACGAGAAATATATATCAAAAACCACTCTACTTACCTTTCCATAGCCGTATGTATCCGTCTGAGTTTCCAGTCGTTAAGATTGTCCCAGTTATGTTCCATGACAAGCGCCAAACCTATCAAAGTTTCTGATTTCAACTACCAGGCAAATATCTACAGTGAGCTGATACAGATTTGTGGCCATATGATAATGATAATGTCGTCAACATTAAAAAATATTGTATTAAATCAGTGGACGATACTGTTAGTTTAATGGTATGAATAAAGAAAGATATGAGATAAACCGCCAAAACAATCTTCTCTAACTTTTAGCTATCAAGAGCATTAGGGTATAAGTTTCCTCATTTTCAACATAATGCCATTGTGCATTCAAATACTGGTGAAGAACATAAAGAAATTAAAAGTAACAGCAGAGAACCTGAACAGGTGAATGGGACGGATTTTCAAGTACTTCCAACTGTGTTATGTCATATTCAGTTAGTCCACCTCGTTCAATCGAATCAGTATTAAAGCCTGTTGTTTTTCCGATCTCAATCAACTTGAAGATGCAAATGTCTTTAGAGCCAACAGCGAGCAAATGATATGATCGTCCGGCAGGTGGTGCAAAAGCAATATCTGTCACCGGCTCAGTTACTTTTAAGGTTGGAGTATTCAACAGTCGCCACTTTCTAAAAATGCATCTGATCTTTTTTTACAAACCTCACAATGAGTATCTTGTTTAAAACGAGAATTTTTTGTTTAAAACAAAAACAAGAGTTCCTAATAAAAAATCAATACTGTTATAATAAATAATTAATAAGAAAGACCGAAGATTGTCATGATACTCATATACAACCACTCGTTTCCCAGTTGTATGTGCATCATCCGATCCCACAGCAATAAGCGGTTTTGTAAGACGATGTGTACTCCACGAGAGGCAACTACAACGGTATCGAAAAACAATGATATCCTGATTCAGACTCCACATCGATAAATTCATAATGTCTGGAGCTTCATATACTCGTAATATTCCCTGGGAAGACACAGTTGCCTACAACTAAATCCACTTAAACAATGCTTTTCATTAAGACGAAGAATGACTATATTTACGCCTAACAATATTCATATTTCAGTGAAATATGAAGAAATTTGATTACTGAAACGTAAAGGTTTAAAAAACCACTAGCGAATAAAATGAAGTGCATTAAAACACTCAATAATGTTGCTTACAAGCATTAATCCAAGATGCCTCGGAGCAAACTTGATATCAGTAACGTTATGACGACTGTCAACAAGTTGACAACAACGTCTCCAACGTGCTTCGTCTTGCTTCTGGCCACTCTGTAGACCATTTCTCGTTATTGTCTTAATCGGTTGACGCACTGCAATATAATGTATCCTTAAATTTCAAACAAATATGAACTTGAAGTTAGAAAAATATATTTTACGGAATGTAATCATTTATTTCGAACTGCGCGGGAAGTAAATCATTTTTACGGATAAAAACATTACGGGCTTTACCCGTAATGTTTTTATCCGTAAAAAAAATATAAATAAATTTTAAGCATAATGATTTAGAGAACCCATTTCCTCCCATATCGTTACACTTCGATCAAACGAACACGTAGCCAAAATTTGTCCAAATTCAGGATGAGCCCAAATTACTTTCCAAACAGGTCCACCATGACCCTGTAATAGAAGAGTGTAAAAATCATTTTTGATTTATGAGTACGATTAGAATACTGTCCCTATATAATAAAATACAAGCCAATTTGTTTTGATAATGTTGTACAGAACTGAAAACATCAAACATGAGTAAAGCATAATATTTTATATTTTGCCATTATTATTAAATAGAAAGCACCAGTGAGATGATCAATCAAAGGAAGTTAGAGCTAATCGTAAGCACCTTCCATGAAGCTGATTTGACCCAGCTACCATTTGGTGACAAATTCCATACACACACCATCATATCACTGGAAGATGTAGCAATCCGTCGTCCATGAAAATCGAATGCAACATGGTGAATGAGATCACGCTGTTGATCGTTGAATATTATTGATGTTGAGAATTGCTCCGATGAAGATGCCATTTGTTTACAATCTCAAATGAAATTACGGAAGAAATTTCACTTCATGTCTCGAAAAATCACAACCGTTATAAATACTCAAAGAGGAAAGGAAAAATTGTGAACGAAAATTTTTTTCTAGAAATGAATACATCAAAAAAAAAAAGAACTAACCTGGAATTAATGTTTATTTACAAAAGTTACAGTTGATATGCAATTTCCAGATGTGCGTGAAACTGAAAAACTTATATACATCAGTTAACATACAAGTCTAACTTCATGCCATCTAAAGATCAAATAACGGTAAGGAGATCATCCAAAACATTGCGCTTGAATTTAATCCGAATTTTTCTTTTGCGCCGATTAATACTTTGCGGCTGAGACTGACTCAAGCAGGTCAAACGAGTGAAATGAACCACTGAGAAGTGCCTAATGGCTAAGTCCAAATATTTGGGAGTTATTTAAAAAATCAGAAATTGGCTTTACAAAAAATTGACCCCCCTCAACCTTACACACTAACATACGGACATATCGCTTAGGTGACACCGATTAGCGATGAAATAATTGAGAGAAGGAAGAAATGATAAAACGGAGTGACGGAGAATTCTCCGAAAAAAACAAAAGTTATAGATGAAAAAGTAAAGGCGAAAATCAAATACCAATTCCGTTTTTCGTTCTTCTTTGTTAAAATTTAACTAACTGTTGAAATGCTCAGTAATACTGAACTTTGCTTCCTAACCTCTTCCATTTTTGATATAACCGAGGAACAATTTTGAACAATAATCTATTGTTACCATGGAAATGTCCAAGCATCTGTACGTTATTAATGGATATCTTTGATACAGAAATTACACTCGTTAGTATTGTTCTGCTTATATCTGCTGCTTACTTCATCCTTATTATTATTATTTTCTGCTTTTGCATTCGATTTCAGGTTGGTTCATTTCTCCGTAAAAAATATGTCAAACAGTGCAAAACCTTTACAGTATTTCCACATATCTGTTGTAAACATAATTCCTATTTCAGCCACACAGGTTTATTCAGTCCCATAAGGTATGCGGGTTGGAAGAGGAAACATCGCATGCAATGGCATCTTATTTGGATTGTTCCTGCATCACAAAGTGTTGTCCATGCCCAGCTTTTAGTTTCCGACAATTCTTGAAATCTTACTGTTTCGACTCGGTAGGCTAATTTTTTTTGGTTCATACATTTGAAATTTTTCTGAAACGACGAAATTCTCAACTGTTTTTTATTCTTAACTTCCTACAGCTTTTTGAAACTTTTATTTTATAAAAATTTGTCCGTCATATTTCAATATCTCGCTATACATCGCATTTCGTGTTACAGCTTAGAACAAGTGTTAAAATTATGTCAAACTATATACGTAAATAATCTGCATGCGTGCATTGCAGGAAAAACTGCGACGTAATGTGAATTGCGAATGCATACGGCCAGCCATACATGGTTCGCACAGTTCGGAAGGTTTAAATTTCATCTGCTGTCAAGTTGCTGGTAGCAGTTAACGACAAACAAGCATCAACACCATCTTTCGCTATCTTTTCCTGCATAAATATACCCTTCATTTTATTATCACACTATTTCTTATATTATCTCAACACAATACAACGCCTTAAAATCCAACTTTTAGACAACAAGCAAAATGTACGTAATTCACAACCAGAGTGCAAAATATTGTGATGATTATGCTGGTCACTGCAAAATCCTTCAATCCATGTACGTTCTCGACGTACATTAACTTGGAACGCTTTGATTCATTGTTTCAACCTAAGAGAAAGTTGAAGTTTACACTTGAGTAGACCAGAAAGTGCTTATGTTGTATCATATCCGTAAGTACGTGACAATGAAAAAGCACAAGTACTTTTTATCTCGATAATGTACACAATATGACGCAAAGAACAAAGAAGATGACATTGCATTATTTGATTAATATCATAGACAGCAACGAACATGAGCATTGAAGGTAAGGAAAAAATTCAACTGGAACGATCAGTTATGACATTAAAGAAATCACAGATCCTAAAATGCCGACCTACCCTTTCATCACAATGAATCGTTTTTTAGCAGAAATATTTCGTACGTTTGATTTGTTCTTCCAGGATAAAATTAATTAAATTCCTCGTTTTTGGATCACTTGGTTCAAACCACCAGCATACTTCATGCTGAACACCCCAACGATAACCATTCATTTAACAATTTGTTAGCTATTTTTATATGGAATAGCTAGCTAACCGATATAAGCCAGCAAAAAATTCACAGAGAGAGATGAACAGACATGTGCATCAGTTAGCGAAATAAAACATCAGATTTATGGGCAACATTAATTCTCTCCTATTGAAAAAATAATTCCACAAAAAAAGCGAACAGTAAGGAACACGGAAAAATCTTCACTTTCATATATAAAAAGGCACAAAACATGAATTAAATGAAAAAAAATCATATTTTTCCGTAAAAAAGGAAATTTCCGAAATTGAAACAAAAATTGTAGCTCACAAAACCCATAAATCGAAAAACGTTCAGAAAATTGATTTCATTCGCAATAGCGACAATCCATCTGAGATTATATGGCAAAATCTTCCCAAAGAAGTACATAAGCTAATTAATAATTTACGTTTTATCAAAGGCATTAATTAATGTTAATGTTTAATTTTAGTGCTAATTTTTCTTTCTCCTTGTCTGATATAATAACTCTAATATGTAGAATATATCAGGCAACATTATGTTTGTTTAAAGCATTCCATATTTAAAAAAATTGCAGTATGACCGCTTCTACTTCAGCTGGCAAGAATTATTTCTGAGGAAAATACAAATCCATATGCACAGAATTTTATCCTCCTCTTTTAAAAATACTTCATTCAAACCACTGTTCAGACGCTGTCCATGCACGCACACATTTTTTGTAGGAAAGTCTTTTCTCGCTATTTAAACCCATTTTGACTCCAAACCGCTTAAGACCCTTTTGAATCGAATATATAATCATTGTAGCAGATTCCCCAAAGATGTTTTTTAAAAAATGAATGACTGTAGACAACACACCAAATAAGGAGAAAAAAAGGGCGGAAAAGATGAAGACAAAACAAAATATAAGAAAGAAATCAAGAAAAATTAAATCTTAATAAAACTTCCCTCCTCTTATGGCATTGATATCCCGAACCGTTCCAAATAATTATCGTTATACGTACATCATAAATCACTGAAGCGATTTAAAGCCTTGCGTTAGCAGACAGAAATAAGAAATGGAAATAGCCAACAATAGCTCATGTTTCAAGATAAAATTCAATCCAAAAAATATATCAAGACTATTTGTGGTATAGGCTTCTCACTCCATTCGAGTTATACCTGCTTTCCAAATTCAATTCACTTTTTTCCTGAAAAACTTCGAAAGTTAATAGGAAATATAATTTTTCTGCGTAATTAAATTCACGCAAGTTGAATGATTTAAAACCTGAAAAATTCATGCACAAACTCGATATGCTGTTCTAGAAAATTATCGCCACCTTAAAAAAAGCACTGGAGATAATAGTTTCTAAATGTTATTCAAATCTAGAAGAAGAAAATGGCCGCACAGCACGATGACAAAAAAAGAGAATAAAAGCAAAGCTTGAAAAAAAAGGAAACTCAGTAAATCAGAGCAGGCAAAATCTACAACATTAAGCCCTAGATAAATGGCAGTCTTTCCAATAACAACGCAGTTTGTACTTTGAATTCGAACTTGACTTCTTGAGAACAAATTCTGATGGAATTGCAGCCCAAAATTCAAAATTTTGAAGGAGAAATTAGGAAAACCACAGCACTTCTAAGAAATGTAAAGTAGCTAGGAGAAAAAGAACAGATAAAGATATTTGATCAATTTTTGAAAATAAAGAAGTAGCATCTTCAGAATTCAAATAACTAAAACACTGTAAAACTCAAATAAAACGCATAAAAAAATTTGATTAAAACTCTCCGAAAATGCAAAATAATCGTAAAGTGATACAAACTTAAAGATATTGCGCAATTTCAGTGCCTAATGCTGTCATCTTATCAACAATTCCAAATAGTGAATGATGAATAACAAATTATACTATATATTAAATATACTAAACTATGCTGCTACTGCATACTTCACTTCATAATTCGTTATGGAACATATACCAGGAAGTTAGGAATTATTTTCCATATCCATTTTGAAAGTAATCAAATCAAAAAGTCCCATCTTTCTCTCATCCCTATTGAAAGCTGACATCAAAAACATGTAACTCCAGTGACAACAATGTTATCTTAAAGCCCGAAAAAAGAAAAAGATGCAAGCCATGCAAAATAAACCTAGCACTGAAAAGGCTCAGCTGAGATAGTGAAGCCCTGTTGGCTGTTTAACTCTTTCCACATAATTTGCTGGTAACATTCCCCATTGCAGTGTTCTCTGCACAGTGCCCGTTAACCATCCTTCATCAACTTTTTGACAATTTACAATGGTATCGCCCTCAACGAATGTCACCTGAAATTAAAAAAATTCATTTTCGAATACTATAACTGACAAACGAATCACTTCTAGCACAAACAACAGTATAAATTTGGAATAAAATAAATCTAACAGTCATTTATTCTGGAATCATTTCCGGAGCTCAAAATGGCTACTTACACTATACAGACTAATAGCTTGCTTGTCCGAGCTCCGCTGGCCAATTTTACCCCGTTTTAAATTTTTCCAGTATGTTACAAATCTCATTATCCTTCTGCAACACTAATGGTTACAAAGACAATATCCTTGGTGTCTATATTCCTTATGGAAATAAATGCGTTATAACTTTAAAAACAAAATTACCAACTTCATCTTTATCAGCAGCGGTGTAATCATAGAGTGCTTTCACTGTAAAGCCCGCTCGTTCCGTACCTGGTCGGCCAATTCCTTTTGTATTCGAACCAGTTGCTCCCGCATTTGAAGCTGCCAACTGACCTGAAATTACGAGTTTTATACAACTCAAATAAACCTTTCCGAAGCCTTTCATTTACGAAGTTTTGCAGGAGCTCAAAGTTACATGTTGCGCACAACTTTAACATATTAGAAAGAAACGCAAAACCATATCTATCCCTACTTATCATTGAGAGCCTTTTACTTATTATTACTCATTACATTAGATCGATTCTAAATTTTGATTGCTTAAGCTAATTGGCACTCTCACAATGGAACAAATGTCATAGGAGAGAGGTGGAAGTTCTCTGTTCTTCATAACTGATTTTGAACAGTATTTGTATTTTGCATAACTTACCCTTTTAAAAATTTGGAAAATGCACTCTCAAATCATTTGAACTCAAACATAAAAAATTCAGTGAAAACAATATGCGACACATTAATGTTCAATGAATAGCGTGAGTGTAAGCATATGCATACTTTTCGATTGCTCTCGATTTCCTATCATTCTGAATGTTATTATATTGATTAGTTCTGAATGCAGGACTGATCGATATAATAACATCTGCTAATAATCTCTTTAATAGAAGTGTTGCAAATAAAACAATTTATAGTGTGAAAAATAAGAATAAAGAAGTAGGGAAATGAATAAAAATCAAACATAGGGAAAACGCATTTATTGGAAATAGAAATGATCGTACCAATTTTTTCAGCTGTTCGACTCGATCCTACTGTCCCCCAGTTCCCATTTAAGGGATCATAGTCAGCTATACTACCAACTTGACGTTGTTGGATAAGCACTGTAATAATTAAATATGTTTAGAGTGCAGTAGCGGGCAATCAAATTGGCTCTCTTTTTGCTTATTATTCATTCCACGTCCGCATATTTCCTCTCATTCCATAGCAAAAAAAGTTAAAATTAAAAAAATTTTCGAGACATTCAATTTTCCCCGAATAACTTACAGTAAAATAAAAGTTATTGTTCAAAATCTTTGCCTAAAAATTTATCCTTTTAACTCAATCTACTCCTAAATGGCGTTTGAATACGTGAAAAAAAAAAGAGCGTAAAAAAAAGAATTTTTTTCGATATTGAAATACCCAGTAAAAGAAAATTTTAAAAATCATCTTATATATAATTTGAAATTATTTTTATAACAGAACGCAGTATTAGTTAAAGAAATTATTTTTGTTAAGCAATCCTTACAAGAAAAAACTTGGCCATTCACATACAAACAATAATCTGATAAAAAAGTTCTCAAAAACTTCAAATGAGCAGGCAGCAAATATCATTGCACTCAACCTTTTGTGTTATACTTGTGGTCTTATATTTGCTGTCACATTAATGTTTAATCTTATTTTGAAACTTAAACAATTACTCCAAGATGTAATCAAAAGAAAATTTAGACAAAACCCACATCTTTTGTATTCATTAAAAAGCCAAACGAACGAATAAAATGGTGAAAAGCTGAACAGCTCAGAAATACCCTCCCCAAACCCACTCAAATTCGTATTTCCAAAAATCCATATACCTTTCGAATGAATTTTCCTAAAATGCACACATATAATTATATACCGATATTAATATATAGATACCTTTGCCACCTTGTTCGGATGAATAAATTAGAGTTCCGGATTGTCGTGCAAGTTTACTGGAATACGGCGTTGTTGGTTGATGATGAGCAGCGGCAGCAGACAAGGGCGGGGAATACGTTGAAGGTGATTCAGGCACATTATTAGTACTCAAAGACACTGAAAGCGCATGCAAACGATAATTGGATTTGTGAATAGAAATTAAGAACTGAGCGGGGAAAAAAGAAACAAATAAGCACTTCTCAAGCAATTAAGGCAATCCAGAAAAGGTATGTACGTGACATAGACGTGTCAGTCTTACTGAACTTCTGGGATAGGTCATTTTATCACAGGACTGGCGGTAACACCTAAGCCTAAAATAATGCTGCCTTTGCTAAAAAAAGCTCAATGGTTCAATGTTTCTCAACCACCACATAAAGGAGAAGAGGATGTATCTTAAATGAGAAAGGAATCAATGATACAGCCAAGTACTTCATAGCTTCATTTTTCCACCTTTTCTCCTCCTGTTCCGTTTTTCTTTATTTCATTCTCTTCTCTCGCCTTGGCGATCAAGTGCGATCAAACTTAAAGCAGCAATTTTCTGTTTTGCAGATTATCTACCTACAAAATTATGCCTCTTCCGACAAAAAATTTACAATACTGTTCATCGTTTGTTCTTATTTTACAACCTCAAGATTACTTGAGAATGATCAAGAAATTAGAAGTAAAAGAGAGTACAACTGATATCACAAAAAGCCTTCAAACTGATCATTGAAGGTAAAGCAACAAACATTGTGAGTTTGCGTGAGCTTGCAATTATAGAACAATTCTAGAATATCAACTGCTCAGTATGAAGTTATTTCTTAAAGGATTTTCATGATATTCTTTCTAGACCTTTTAAGATTTGCTCTGCCATGAATATAAATACATCGTTGCAAGCTACATAAGGAAAAGCATAACAAGCTAAACCTAAAGAAAAGGGAAAAATTGAAGCGATTTGAAAAAATATTAGCATTTCTTGGAATGCCAAAATAGTCCATTTTTTGAAACGTCAAAATTCAAAGCAGAAAAGAAAAATAATAGCCATTATTAAGTTACTAAGTTCGAGAACAAAATATTGTCGAGGTTATATATCATTAATTTTCTGTCGTTATATATCATGATATATTAAATTTCCAACTCAGAATATCAGTGATCTGGAATAAAATGAGGTAATTCTAAAAGATCAAATTTCGCTTTAGAAAACCTTACAATCAAAGAACTGATGACCAATTTTCAACAACTAATAAATAATGAAATTTAAAAAAACCTTCGCCATCAGAAATATTCTGTTGTTCTGGCTGGGGTCGAATCTCATCTTGTAACTTTTTCTTGTTCTGTTCACCGTGATAAGCTACCTAAAAATTAATGAAATAGAAATTAATGCCTCATCTCTGCAAAAATATGAAGGTCAATCTATGATACAGTTTACATTGACAAAAGACATTTCATTTCAATCTACGAAGATACCGTCTTAGTCATAAGGTATGAGTCACAATGAAAATAATTTGCAACTCTTAACTGAAACTATTTATAAATGTTTTATACATTTCCCCTTTCACGTTACTTAATTATATATACACACGATCTGGCACCTGAGATTGAATTTTGGTATTCTGAAGATGTCGAGTCATTTCAGGATCATCAGCCACTTGAATTCTATGTCCTTTCGATTTCTCAAATTCTTCATGATATTTAATCTGAAATTCATCATTTTGATAGGTGAAAAGATATCAAGAACACTAAAACGCCTTGTATAGAAAACAGACAGAACAATACACTAGTTTAGTGAAGTTTCATTTCGATACAGTTCAAACCACGTATTCTTGAAAACTAGAGCAATTTTGTATTCTGTGATTTATTTCTAAGTTGTCTCTTCTCATAAGTAATCATTTACCGAATGAAACTTACAGAGTTTAAATATAAGTAAATTTTGGCGATCATGCTCTAAAACTGGATTTGCAACTTAACTTCACAAGAAAGAACTCACATGCATTAGCCAACCGTAGTCAAACATCAAACGTGAGAAAAACGGACTCACAGACTCTACACTCAAAAAAGGAAACAAATCATATCAAGAAAAACACGAAATCAAAATATACCTGACTCTGTAGTCTAGTATTTTCTGCTAGGCGCTTCATTTCCGGTGTATCGACAACCACAGACGCTACCGTTTTTGGATAATGACTAAAAAAAGTGACAAATTGTAGAAAAAGAAGACATAATATTCAGAAATTTAAACAAAAATCAAAATTAAAAAAGAAAAAAGGAAAATTTACGGTTCGCAGTACGGCATTTTATCATATCCTTTATAATTTTTCATGTTTAAAATCATGCCACATACCGTGCACCTGAAGCATCCTTTATGCCAAACCTAAAATAGATTAGTTAAACAGCAGCATTACCACTTATATCAATCAAACTTTACTGAAATGATGCAATGCTTAAAAACACTAAAGGTCAACTATGTCATTTGACATAATTTCCCAATATGAAAAGCAACCAAATTTAATTCACCAAATTCCTCTCAGGCGCATTCTTACTCATCTTTATAAACATTTTTCTTAAAGCAATATCTGTATAAAATAAAATAAAACTTAGAAAATGGAAGAGAAAGTGAAAATAAAGCGATTTTGAGGAGTTTACTTTGTCCAGGCATTTCAATTCTTCAAGTGGATAAACAGTTTTACCGCACTCCTCTCGGGCGCACTTCTTACTCATCTTTACAAACAGCGAGTATGGAATGATATCTCACCAAGCTCTGAACCTAAAAATATAAGAAGAGATGAAGTCTCGTTTTTCTCAGTCATTATTAGTCTTTTACAACCTGCTTCTAGAATGGGTCTTTTTTGAAAGCACTTATAGAATGCAATTGAATAACAATAGCTCTTCCTAAAAATAAAACAAAAAAAAAAGATGATTACGCAATTAAGTGTCCGAAAAGAAAACAAATTAACAAAGGGTAAAAAATTCAAAAATTAGCTAAGAAGAACTCGATAAGTTTAGAAATGGATACAATTAAGCCGAAGTACCGAATATGGAGTCTAACCTAAAAAGAATATTCGAAAACTGGCAATCAAATTAACACAAAAAGTTCACCCAAAAGTCAATCATGATAAAACACAACAAACTGAGAGATCAAATCATCAAAAAAACAACAAATTCAGAAAGTAATCCGGAAACTAAACATGTAAAGAACGCTTCAAAAGTACATAGCGATTATCTGACTGAATAAATATAAGAAAAAAAAGAGCAAAAGACATAAATGGTACAGAAAAGAAGAGAAAAGCGAAAATTGAGCATGAGAATTTGAGTCATCCTACCACCTCCTACCTCACCCCCGCTATCAATCGCTGCAAGGTACACTTAACTTCGAAGCCACCTAACCGCGGCAATTTTTTTTGAAAGTTTAAATGAGTGGTCCGTTAAAAATAACTATGAAATCTAATATGTTTCACGATGATTGCTTCGGCAATGAATATTTCCCAGATGGCTTATTTCCCGAATGATTGGGGTTGATCATTCTCGAAAATACCGAAGAGTCTTGGGATATTTCTCGAAAATACAAAAGAGTCTCAGGAAATATCATTGAGAAGAAAGAACAATATAATGAGCAAGTTAGAAATCCTAAAATAAATACTAATGATACTGGAAGACATATTGTGGACATCATAACTATGATTGAATAATATAACAATCGCATTAAAGCATTCAATCATCAAATTATTATTAATAAATCATAATTGTAGTTGAAATTATATGATAATCGCATTAAAGCATTTAGTCATCAAATTATTATTAATATATTATCAATAATCGAAATATTTTAACAAAATCAATAACTGAAAAAAAATGGAAAAATGAGAATATCGCAAAAATATTCTAAATTTTTAAAAAATTAAAAAAAATATATTATTTCTCAAAAAATAAATAAATCAATAAATTTCAAAATTTTAAAATAATTAAAATTAAAATTTGATATTATTAGGAAATATCAAAATAAAGGATTTCATAAGGGAAAAGGAAAAGTAATAAAATGATAACATTAAATGAAATCAATGATAATTCAATTAGTGATACTGTCAATTGAATAGTTTACCGCGTTATAACATTACTTCAATATTTCGAATATCACTTAACAAAAATTAAGAGAAAAACAAATACATTCCTAAGCAATCTAATATTGCTATTCAATAAGCTAATTATATTAATTATATCGCAAACGAAAAAAAAAATTAAAGCTTAAATTAATTAGATGAAATTGCTAAAAGAATAGTTTTGCACTGAATTGAATGAAATAATATATTTGCAAAACAGTTGTCAGAAGAAAGGAATTCCCACGAAAAATCACAATCTCTTTAAATGATTTAATTAGATTTACTTAAAATAAAAATAATGTTATTAAGTGATAACATAGAACGAAGCACCTTTATCTTAATTATATTAGATCTGAACTTTGCCCCGTACGGGTAATTTAAAATATCCTTTTTTTTTTTTTTAATTACTGCGTTATTTATTCTTCCAATTTAGCATCCGAAATTGTAAAATTATCAAATGACCTTCAAAGTGAAAGAAATCGTCATCATGGGTCAAATGAAACTTAATTCAACATCATCAATAGAAATAGTAAACGATTACATACACCAATGTACTTCTACCCGATTAGCAGTTATAGGGATAGGATGCTCGACGCTCGGGGTGAAAGTGCTACTGAGCGGTGATATGCAGCATATGTGTGTGTGTGTGTGTGTGTGTGTGTGTGTGTGTGTTATGTGGGTGTATGTATGTAGGTGTATATGTGTGGTGTATAGGAGGTGTTATAAGTGGTTTCCAGGATGATTTTTACTAAATGATGAATGGATCTGTTGTTGGGGGTGTAATGCACATGTATTGTTGCTGAGAAGAGGTAAGTGAAGAGAAGGAAGAGAGATGTGAACTAAATAGATGATTCATAGGAGGAAAGTTAAATGGAATTTTAAAAAAAAAAAAAACTTTTTTTTAAAATATGTACACAAGTAAACCTCAAAAAACAATCTTCTCCTTTGCCTTCTATTCGAATAATGATTGCAATGAAGAAGATAGCATGCAACATGCAGCATGCATATCCTATCATTGCATGCATCTTATTGCAGCAGAGTTTATTTTGCTAAATTAAGAAAATATTCGGTAGAAGGTAGCTAAAAATGCCTATAATATGAGATAAAGTTAATGTAAATATATTCTCATAGAAAATTCTCAGTAAGTTTAAAAAAAAAAATGAGATCAGATGGTTTAAATTATAAGTTGAATAATTTAACAGTCATGAAATAATGACAAGGAAAAGAGGAGAATGAAGCGAAGAATGTCTTAACTGTAGCATATCAGGATCAAGTGAATCGTGAAAATATGTGTGTGTGATAGATAAAGTTGTGGTCAGTGTAAGGTCATCGATAACCATCGATAAATTCACGAGGTCAGTGTTGATGTGATTGGTGTGGTTGAATTTGATGTGTTATGATAATTAAGTAGCATCAATTTGGAAGTCTAAATGATAATTGCATATAAGTAGATATTCCTATCGAAATAAGCAACTTCAGAAATCTAATATAAATCTAGTCGGAATTATTTGGACTACAAATATGAGAGATACGAATATTAAACATAAGGAAGTAATTAGTGAAAGAGAAACTGACAGGAATATCATTCATTTTTTTTAAACTGGAAAAACGATAAAAATAGATCGTTTATTACCGTAAGAAAAATAATGAAGAATGATTGCAACATTTCATCTATGGAAAAGAATTATCACATTGAATACTAAAATTAGCAATACAGAAATTCTCGACGAAATAATAAATCGATAATTTTCGTTTTTTTTCGGAAGAAAAAATCCAACTTTAAAATTCATTTTTACTGTGACACTATATTTTTCGACAAATAATTTATATTAATTATCAAAAAAAAAGGAAGAAATCATAAATTTCCTTAAATACAATATTTTGATTGTTTACGAAACATATTTATTTTGGGAGCAAAAACAAACAAATAAATAAACAAACAAATAAATAAACAAACAAATAAATAAACAAATAAATAAATAAACAAACAAATAAATAAATAAACAAATAAATAAACAAACAAATAAATAAATAAATAAACAAATAAAAAAACAAATAAATAAATAAACAAATAAATAAACAAACAAATAAATAAATAAACAAATAAACAAACAAACAAACAAATAAATAAATAAACAAATAAACAAACAAACAAATAAATAAATAAACAAATGAATAAACAAACAAATAAATAAATAAACAAATAAATAAATAAACAAATAAATAAACAAATAAATAAATAAACAAGCAAACAAATAAATAAACAAATAAATAAATAAACAAGCAAATAAATAAACAAACAAATAAATGAACAAACGAATAACTAAACAAACAAATAAATAAATAAACAAGCAAACAAATAAATACCCCATTTCAAATCCATTCATTTACGTTAATTTCTATCGTAAAGCTATATGAATTGTAATAGTGATGATAGTAATAATAATAATAATAGTAATAATAGAAGGAATCGTAATAATAAGGAGAAAAGTGGTAGTGGCAATAGTAGTGGTAATAAAGGAAGAAATTAATGAAACATTAAGAGCTAGGAAAAGGTGTTAAAAGAAAAACTGAATATTTTATATAGATAGTTAAGACGATGTAATCTTTGGTTGACCCGATAAAATAAACAAGGTCATACGTTCATGTTGACATCCTACGAATTATTATCGTCTTGTTTATATCTTTCCAAAAATATTCCAAATTTATCACATACAATAATTTTATGATCATTTTGTAAATATAATACAATGAAGTATGAAGTATAGAGGTGATCATCGTCTATCTAAATATTTATTTTGATAGCATTTTAAAATACAAATAATTTTATGATCGTTTCAGATCATGCAGAAAAGTTTGTAGAATTCTAAAATTTAGCAGTTAAAGATGTAAATTAAAACAATAGAATGAAATTGAATTCGAAGTAAAATATTTAAATTCATTAATTTCTCCCTCACCAAATATTTATCACTAAAAAAAAAACAAACAAACAAAAGTTTATTCAAATTATATTAAAATTAAAAACTTCCACCAATCCTCTCATTAATCACAATATGACATAGCGCACAATCACTGATATTTGATTACGAAGAATTCCTCTCTTCATCATCGTTACTTTGCCAAATAATAAATTTTTCTTGCAATAAATGATCTGAGCATTTCTGACGAATTGATAAAGAACTTTTTTGCAATTCATTTAACTTCACCGTACGAACATGTCAAACAAACTTGAACAGAAATACTTTTTTTCCAGTTTTAAATTTTAGTATGTTAAAAATATCATTAAAAAATATGAGAATTATAGATTTAAAGAAAGAAATTCTTATTTATGAGTAGGCGTAATTCTAGCCATTTCAATGATTCGATAATTTTTATTCTTTCAAATTTTTACTAAAATACTACGAAGTTCAAATGGCAAAATGAAAAACGGAAATGATGCAATAGATGTTTGTGGGAAATGCAATATTATGCAGAAATCATTTACAAAACAAAACCGTTCAGTTACATTTCGTTTATTTGATACTATCCATTTCCTAAAGAAAATTCATCATATTAAAATTCAAAATTTAAAATTCAAAATTACACAATAATTTATAATTACACTTATTTCGCTTAATATCACTGCTGTTATTGGATTGATAATAGTTGAGAAAATGATAGCATTAAATAAATGCATTAAATAGCTAAGCCAAAATTTGAAAATAAGAAAAATTACGAATCATTAAGTCATAAAGACTGCCTGCTTAAAGCATAAATATTTTTGATAAGGAATGATCGTCTTATTGATTTATCAGTTATAAATCTAAATTTAAATATAAAATCTGTTGAAGATGTTTCGAAGATTGATTTAACTTAATGCTTAAATTTAACAAATCAAACTATTAAAGAATAGATTGTGTAAAGTACAATTTGAAAGAGAATGGTTGGCTGGAAGCAGAAAATAGCATCATTTGTTGTCATAAATAAATATTATTAAAATTTCAACAACGATAAAACAAAAATGTCTTTAGAAGTTTTAAAAGTTGAAATTGCTTCAAAAGCTAAACTCAATATTTTAATAGCATTTATTTTTTCAAATTGATTAATGATTTAATAACATAGCAAAAATTTTATGCTTAAAGTTGCACTTAAACTTAAATGATTCATTGATGGATTAGTGAAGGAATTAAAGCTATAATGTAATATAAGATAGTATAAAGACTATTCAGCTGGGCTTATTGAAAGTTTGCGCCATCCTTCAATAATATTCCTTCCATCATTTCGGATCACTATGGACGCCTATTTGCTACCAATCATCTCATTACTATTACATTCAATATTTAGTAAAATCATTTCTTAATTATACAGCTTTAATAGTCTATCCTTTCTTCCCTCCTTCCTATACTTTACAAAATTTCATTTGACTTAAATCAATTTCAATTTATTTATTAAATTAACGAAACGGAAAAATAAATTTAAAACCACCATATCTTCTCAAGAGATAGAAAATACAATTTAATTTTTCTCGAGAGATAGAACATACAATTTAAATTTCTTTTAATTGACAATTTTCCGTTTATATTTTCCTTCCGATAACAAAATCGGAAATTACGAAGTAATTTTATGAAAGCTTTCTTAATAAAGGAAGAAAGTATTTTATAAACTTCTACTAGGCATAAAATAGTATGATCTTATTCTCTGATGAAATTAGGAGTTTTTTGAAAATTAAATTATGCTCAATTATTTTTGTATAACATAATTCATAATGATGAATGTAGTTGTAACACATTACAATTCAATTTAATGTATTTCCATTTAGCATAATTTAATTTAGTATATAATTCAGTATTTCAAACTAAATTTGATTTTGATGATTTAAATCGGGCTTAAATAACATCATTAAGACAATTAATTAGCATCATTTTATCGATGTTTGCAACGCTATCAAATTCATTCCACTTCACAGATCCTCTTCAAATATTTTGCTTCCTAACTTTTAAAAAAACCCCTTAGCAACAAAAATTATTTTTAATTATTGAAACTGTGCCAGAATTTTTAATTACTATGTTTTTCATTTTCTCTCAATTGCTGCTGCTGCTGCATGTTTGCCGATATGCAACAATTTTTGCAATTTGCAAAAAATGATTTTAATTTGGATTACTCCAATGTTACTGTTTCGTATAACATATGGTAAAATATCAATATCCCATAGGTTATTAAAATTCATCAGAAGTATTTTACTTCTGATGAGTTATAATAAACTATAGGATATTGATTAATTTGTAGAAAGCTGACTATCAATATGATTAATAGTAAAATTTTTTAATTTCATAAATCAGACATTGCTATTAAATTACAAGAAGAATGTTGGAAGAAATGGGAGAATATGAGGATGGGATAGGTTTGGATAAGTTTCATTAAATCATTCTAAGCCAACAACTGAAGTAAATAATACGAAATGATGAAAATAATTTAAGAGCAAAATAGCATTATTATTTATTGCATTTCTCAAATTTCATCACTTCCTTGCTAATCATTGCATCAACATTGAACTGATAACAGCATCATTGATAGCAATAGCAAAATAGATACATTCATAATATCATCAATAATGATAATGATAATATTAATATAACGATGAATATGTTAACTATAATAAAAATTGATGAAAGCTAATGATACGAATGATTATAACATTGATAATATATTGAAAATGATAATAATTAGTGATAAAGACATATATAATAATTATCAAACAAAAGTAAAATTATTTCTTTTTCATTCGAGAAATTTCCATCTTTTTGAGTTTTAGGAAAAGAAAAGAAGAACTTTTCAGTTTGATATATTTCATCAATTTATTGCTCTTTTCCAACTAATCGCTAAATTTTTAAAAAACGATTGAAAAGATAGAGAATGAATGAATGAGCTGGCAGAAAGAGAGAAAGAAAGAAACAGAGAAATTTTGCTGATTTCGTTTAGAAATTAAAATTCAATCCATCCATTCTTTTGGAATATTTGCTTCAGAAGAAATTACATTAACGGTGCATTCATATATTTGTGTTTTTGATAGTATAATATTATGATATAATGGCCTGATTTAAATCAGGCCATTAAAAGTGCTTTAGGAAATGAGCCAAGATATTATTTAAAATGGATTTCATTTGTTATGATGAGAGCTATGTTATAAGTCTAATAATAAAAAGTAAGGGAAAAAATAAATAAATAATTTCACTAAATTCTACGGAAAAATATATTACTCTGTAAGGTAGAAAATCTGGTTGAATTTGCTATCAGTAGAGATAGGTTAAATCGATCAGTTTAATGATATCACAACTTACCTGAGCAAGCATACACACATACGCACACACTCGTACAGCATATAATGTATGAAAAATATGGACAGGTAGAGAAAAAACTGCCGTAATGTATGTTTAACGAATAAAAGTGCGACAATGTAGAGAATTGAAAGTAATCAAAGAGACGATAGGGTGGTTTTAAAAGACATAAAAAAAGAAAGAGAAAAGGAAGAAGAAAGAATTGATATCTCTTCTTGTATTCTTTGTGCTATCATCTAAAGTGAATATCGAGAATTATTCATCCCGGGGATTCTGTTATCAGGATGATTTGGCTAAAGAAGATTTGAGAGAAGAGATGGAAAACATCTGTTCTATATTATCTAATGATTATACTCGGCTTTTTTAGTTTAAAAAAAGAGTTGATAAAGTTGAGAAATTCATTTACTTCGTGTCACTCTGCCCATTTTGTTTGTTCGTCCAAAGATTTGAAGTGGTAGAGTGAGGCAGATCGAATATCTATCTATCTATCCATCCATCCATCCATCCATCCATTTCAACCTTGCCACACTCCTCTTACGATTATTTCACCGGTTCAGAGAAGTTACAACGAAATGCATTGTTTAAGTGAAATCCATTCTTGTGAAACTGAACTGCAATAAAGCTTTTCGATGGCTTGGCTTATTTGTTTAAATTTACTCCCATAATCGTCGTTTATCATCTTCAGTTGCTTTTATTGATCTTATCAATTGAGTACAAAATAAATAATACAAAGATATTTCAAAAGATACAGAAAAGAATCTAAATATTCTGCATTGATTCAAATTGGAATCATGTTTAAATTGAGTAAGCTTAGAAGTGATCAGCAATCAGATAATATCAGAAATATGATGGAATTTCATTACAGGAATATTTTAAGCAAATTAAACAAATCATAAACACATCGATTCGTTAGTGCTAATTGATTCGATTTATCAGCGATATAATCAAAGGATAAAATGAGCAAAATTATCTAATATGACTGGCAATAAATATTTCCTACGAAAGTTAAACAATAGTTCTTCGGTGAAAACGAATTTGCAGGAATATTTGGCTCAATTTTTTACATGCCATAATTTGTTCTTTATTCTATTGGTCATACTTCAACAACCACTCAAGAAGATTGCAGTACTCTCAATGAATCGTTATTTTAAAGTGTGGTCGATAAATTTTTTCCATCTCAAGTTACAATTTAGAGTATAAGGAACCAAGAAATGATTACAAACTTCAAAATTAATCAACAGTATTATCATCCTCGACCTTTTTGCTTTTTAGAGCTTTCAAAAAAGTGTTACACCTACATATAATTACATAATTATGTTGAATTGATGATATATGCCACTCATATATCATCAATTCAACAAAAATACGCATTAGGTAATTTTGCAATCAAATGACATTTGGCTCCAAAATTTGATAATATCATCAATTCAACAAAAATACGCATTAGGTAATTTTGCAATCAAATGACATTTGGCTCCAAAATTTGATAAACTTTCTTTCGTTTCCAAGAACCTTTTATGAATCTAACAGCATTATCCGATCGATATAAATGATAATACGATTTATAATTTCTTAAAATCATAGTACTAATTATATTTCATTTATTATACGACTAATTATATTTCAATTCCTTTCCAAAAATGAAGATAGATTTTAGCGAAAAAAAGTTTTACAAACAACTTTGATAATAAATGGATAGAATTAAAAAATTATTGCATAAATTAACTGAAAATAATTAAAATCAATAGAAATAAATGAATCTCATTGGAAAACATAAAGATTTTAACCTAGCATTTTTCGAAACACTCTGTCCGTTTATTATCACAATTATTATCATTATCACATTATCACATTATCACAACTATTATTATCCGCAGCATATTTGGAGAAGGAAGTCACGAACGCGTTGTATCTTTCTGCCAGCTTTTCAAACATTGATTTAACGAACAAATGGGAATAATTTGCAAAGTATCTCAACAATTATTCAACTTATGCATTATTATAAAAAAGCAAACATCCCACTTAGAAATGTGTCTTCAACTAATCCTTAAGTTGCTGATAAAATGCCTCACATATTTAAAACCTATTCCTAAACTAATAGGTATTAAATTTCTAAACTATTTCATTATTCTCTCATTTCTTTACTTTATTATCTTTTCTAAAGAGTTATTTTTCTTGATAATTTCACTCATTCATTCCTACTCTCTATTATATTACTGCTTCACTTTACTAATTATTCTAATGAATTCCAAAATCATACCTTTCTTTATTCCGTTTTTTTTTCCGATTTTTTATTTCATACCGTTTCTATTTTCTTCATTCTATCATTCATAAGCTTCACAAAATAATTCCCTTTCATTTCCGGATTATTCCACTTTTTACCTCAATAATTTTATTAATGAATAGAATTGATTTTCAACAAATAAGACTACGTTTTTTTTTCGCCTTTCTCTTTTTCTACAACAAAAATTCAACATTTCAATTTTCACCTCTCTAACAACACAGAAATACCTTTACATCGAAAAAAATATTATCATCATTTATGATATCATTCATCCATTTCTACTCTCTATTATATTACTGCTTCACTTTACTAATTATTTTAATGAATTCCAATCATACGTCTTTTTATTCCGTTTTTTTTTCCGATCTTTTATTTCATACCGTTTCTTGAAAGATCACGAAAAAGAAAACAATTTTAAATTAACAAGGAAAACAGTAATTCGAATGATAATAGTACGGAAGAATTCTCATTAATAATATCAACTAATTAATTCCTATCTGCTTTACTATTTTCAGCTGACAGCTATTATCATTGTGCTCTTCACTTATCACCTAAGTACAAATGATGAGAAAAGAAAATTTTGTGGGAAAAGTTTTTTCAATACCCTGGAAAATTTTTCACTATTCTATAATGTATTATTATTATTTCCTACTAAATGAGAAGAATGGCTAAGTGATATGATTATTATTATCATCATTATTATTAAACGAAATGCGGCAGTTGTCAAGTGCTCAAATGGTATGAGAAAATCACTGAGAATTAAATGAAATATACTGAGTTCCCAAAAGAACTCGTTGACTACTTAAACATAGAATGTTGAATATTCATACATAATTGAGTTTTCACATAAAAGTTACATAGAAAACCCAAGAACACATCATTGTAAGCAATGAAATAAAAATTGGTGACCAATAAAAAATTAATTATTAAGCGCTCAAACTCAAGTTATCGAATATTCAGATAAAGGTGCATAAAACAACACCTCCATATAAATCATTACATCTTATTGAGCATAAAACACGAAGACATATAATGTGGAAATTGAAATTGTGCAAATGATCTATAATTAAGAATTTCTTAGGTTGAGAAATAAATATTAATCACTTTAGTTGCTTATTTGCATGGATGACTAGCGTTCCGGAATTAATGCCCTGATTTCCGGAAAATAAGACCAAATAGGCAGACAAAATAACAACTTCTAGCACAAAATGAGAAAAATTAAGATGAAAAATAGGAACTTTTACGACGCATTTTCACACTATATTGCAATGCTGAGCTAGTCGAGAGGCTTGAAGAGAGATTTTGAGCAATGTTGCATTTACTGCACTACCATACTCATCAGGCTAACAACACTGATCATATCGAGACTGTCGAGAGTTAAGTATGCTAGGATAAGTATATGATTGCGATGGCACTCTCCAATTTATATCCATAATTAATCAGTATCGAGAGCCATAAATATATCGCTGAAATGTCAGATCACGAGGAAATAATATTACGTATTTGATAACTTCAATTGACTAATATCAATTCAGAAATACCTGTTGCGCACTGTACTGTGAAAATGGATTTTGCCTACTGCCAGTAGGCAAACCGTTTGCTGAACTATTAGAAGCATTGCTTGCTAGGTTCCAATAGGAGCCATATAAGGATACACGACCGTTCTAAAAGT
The DNA here is from genome assembly GCA_916381525.1 of Cercopithifilaria johnstoni. Lineage (NCBI taxonomy): Eukaryota > Metazoa > Nematoda > Chromadorea > Rhabditida > Onchocercidae > Cercopithifilaria > Cercopithifilaria johnstoni. Next base: position 81,103 of record CAKAEH010000938.1, read on the forward strand.
GAAATAATCAATGATATGTGCTTTTAAGAATAGGATGAGGTCATTCCTAAGATTTCTAAAATGTTTCAAAAACTTCAAAAACTTCAGAATTTAAACGACCTGATTGTATGAACTGAGCTCGGAGCTAAGCCGTGCTGCTTTATCCGGATGGTCTTCGTAAGATCCATCGAAATGCTTCGAATCCTTTCGCATCGCAAACGTCGTGGTAATAGGATGAATTTGCTGATGATTTGGGAAGTACATGTCCCTGAAGTGACGTTCCGCTCGCCTACAATACAACTACCAACGATGCTTTAAATTTCAATTTCATACTAACTTTACCCATTGTTAATTCTTTTTTAAGGGCAATGAAAAGACTTACTTCCTTCGACAGCAGCAAAACAATGCTATAACTGCAAGTAATAATAGCCATACTGCAATGATCGCTGTCGGAATAATAACGGCGAGATCTAAAAACAACAGAACTATGAAAAACTAAGACACAACTATGTCTCAAATCGTAATAAAATAAATGAATAAACTACAGTATTATTTGTAAGCAGTGCCAAAAACGCTGAAACAGAAAAAAAGAGAACTAACTGCTGCTGGATGCTTCAATCTTGACTTCGTTTCGAACGTCGTATGGACCATATGGTGTTGTAAAAGCTGTACCGTGCGCTGGTACCAATTTTGGTTTTGTCGGCATAGGCCTTTTCTAAATATTCATTAGTTTCAGTTTTAATTTCCATTTTGAAGGAACATATAGTGGACTGAATAAGAAATGGCATGGCAAAGCTTCAGGGAATGTTTTTGAGGAAAGAACCGTCTGTTTGGGGAAAATGTTGCGATACATACTTTTGGTAATGTAGTAAAAATGAAGAGTGGTTTATTGGTAGTGCTCAGTGTCATATAATCTCTTTCATCTTCCGGAGACAAGCTTTGCATTGGCGAATCTGTTGATATTGACTTCTGAAGAAGTGCAGATATTATAGTCAATATGATTAAAATAAACGAATGAGTTCTGATAAGTCGTAATTTTATAGAAACTAGATAAATAACCTCAGAAGGTCCGTTTTCTTTATCTGGTTCAAGTCTATTATCAACAGAATCGTCATCAGGTCGAAAAAGATTGATTATTTGTTCATCTTTGTCAAAATTAATTTCTTCCGGTTTAACTTTCTGCAGAGGCCTAATACCCTCTACAGATTGCGTTGATGATACTGGAGGTAGTTTAGAAGTTTCCGGAAGCACTTCAGGTCGACTAGTATCAACAACAGAATTAGTTGACAATACCGTTGGTGGAATCTCAAAAGTTTCTGGTTGTCTAGCTTGTGTTCCATTTCCCTAAATTAGAAATTTCGAAAATCATTTTAACTTATATTTCTATTTGTAGTTATGGCACAATGCCTTTAACGTTTGCTTTTGAAAAAATAGATGAATTTTCAAGAATTTTGAAATGAAATGAAATTTATGCAAGTGCTGTAAAACGATTAACTGGATTAAAAAATATAATATTAAATAAGTTTAAATCAAAAAAATGGTCGAAAAAACCACCACCACTGGGTGAATTGATGGTAATCCTCTCTCTGTATTATCAACACTGGTAAACAGTCGTGGTATAACGGTGATAAAGGGTGGGAATGTGACCTCGAAGGCGTCTGGTGGTAAATCTTCGATATCATGACGATCCAGTGAAATGAGTGGTCTGAAATTTGTAAAATCTGTCAAAATGATCAGGTGCGCTACAGCACGACAGTCAAAATATAATTTTCAACTAACATGTGTGGTGTTATTGGGTTCTTCGTCCATTCTTCTTCATCCCTAACACTTCCAGAACTGTGCTCGCCAAGTTCCATTTCTACTGCAGATTGAATGTGAGATGAAGGTGGTGGCTCGATAAGTACCGGATGAATTATTTGAGGTCCGGGAATCTCGACAAGTTCATCGGTCAACTTATCCAATTCCGGGACAGAAGAACGATGAGTTTGCTCTGATATTTCTGTCTCTCCTACTGCAAATTTTTTTATGATTGTTATAGGCAATGATTTCAACTGCCACAAACAATATAATAAATCCAAAATAAACACAAATCTTCAATTGTCTGAATTTTAAAACTACTTATAGCAAATCTAACTAGTGACAAAATTCAGAATTAAGTGTATTAATACATTTGGTACCATTATGATGTTGAAATCTAAAGTCAATTACAATTTGGTGAAGTGACAGATATCGAATCATCCGTGATCTTGTACTCTTCACAATATGGAGGTTGAAGATTTGGTTGAAGGCACATCTGTACGTTGTTGGAATCAATTCGATACAACCACTGACCTGGTTTTCCAATATTGCTACTCTTACTCAAATGCACTATTTCATTGGTACCCGATCCAGGTAACATTAATGGGTTTTTTGAACCGTACGTCAAAATGCTAGCCTAAAATTTCAACATTTATACAGTCTCTTGATTATGGCATGGTCACCTGCTTGAAAGAATGTAAGCCGTTTCTCTGTTTTGATTAATTTGCAATTAATTAGTTGATAGTCGCAAAATCTTGGATTTAATAAATTTTGATTTCAGTGGTACCATACCTCAGCTCCATCGCTCCAAGGTAAGTCTTTATACAACATTTGTGCATATGTTTCATTTTGGTGTTGTTTGTTTGTTCCGCCAATAATTAATGTTTGGAACGTACTGCCTGGACTCTACAATTTTAAGTTCTATTTTTTTTAGATTTCAAATGAAAAGTTAATATTAGCTCAATTTGAGGATGAAACTTATACATATTCAGAAAAGGAACCGTTCGATCAGCATCGGTAACATTGACGTAAGTAACCAACACAACAGTTTTGGCCTGGAATTTTTTGTCATTTATATTGCTTGCAACTGTCTTCGTGGCTCTTGAAAGCACTTTTGGATCTGCAAACACGAGATTTCTTGAGATATTATATACTAACATTCAGTTTTGCTATTCTCTTCATCTATTTATTTTCGCTACTTTCATTAATTTCATTACTCATAAAATTTGAAGAAGTGAACGATGGGAAAGTTGAAAGCAATAAAACTAATAGGAGAAATGGGGAAGAGTAAAGTTAGAAGATTATGAGCAGGAAATAATGAAATTGAGAATAAATAAGAAGGATAAAATAACAGAAAGAGAATGAAAAAGAATGAATCATGAAGATAAAAATTACGCACCGTCCTATTAGGATAGTACAGTATACTTACCATCAGTCTCGTCCACAAATATTTGACCACCTTTTCGGATGTCAATATTAGCAAAGAAGGGCGCTATACCGTGTATTCCAGAGGAAGCGAGATGATCACCTGCGTTAATTTTCGAGCTGTCTTCTACAGATATTATTCCTAACGTTGAAATCTGTAAAAACTGTCACTCACAATTTTTAAACTGATTCACTATAAAAGTGAAGAACCATCGACTATGTTTTTGGTTAAAGAGTTATAAACGACACTTATGCCAACGCGTTTCGTTTAAGTTTCCGGATTAAATGGTATACATGAACAGATTACAACGATTCCGCCCACCGCTAATTGTCAATTTCACATTTACAAGGAGAAGAGGGAAAGTGTTGCGTGGCTACAAATCAATTCTGTGTACATCGTGCAAATATGGTAATTTCCGCAGTTTACGTCATTGACGTGAACTGGGAAAATAGCACGGAAGGAGAGATGGCTGATGGTTGTCAGCTCAGAAGCGACTCAAAAGCAGAAAGTACTATTGACAGCATCGCTATGAGATCATCGACAAAAGATCCAAGACGAATTCAACCAAGTCGAGTAAAGTAACAGTTAACGCTTTCGATTGTTTTATGTGTCGTTTAACTGAGATGATCTTTCCTATAGGAGAAGTGAACGTGAACAACAAATAATAATGTGGAAGTTTAAACTTCAAGCATTTTTAATCTCAGTTCATCTGAAGTCAAAATACTTGAACGAACCTTCAATAGCTTACCGCACTCAGGTTTCACTAACATGAAGCATTCAATTATATATTACTATTGCGTGTTAAAATGGCAACTAACCATTAATTTGTCTAACTTCTTGCCAAATATTTGAAGTGGTTGTTTGAGCTGTAGCACCACCCGAGCGTTCCTATCTTTAGGTAATTCCTGATGTCCTCTATATGAGTATAGCAACGAACTTGTACATTCATTCACTCCATCACCGATGAATCCATCCGCACATGTGCAGAAGTAATGTCCCGGGGTATTGCCACAAATTGCATTTTCGTGACACATACCTGGTTGCAAGCATTCATCGATATCTGCAAGATATGGCATGCCAATTGCAAATCATAGCATTACAATGAAAGATATATCATACAAACAGGAAACTAATTCTTCATTCAATTGTTAATTAAATTAATTTATTAGTATTTTGCTCGAACGAGATTACAAGCTTTATCTGTTCATCAAATAGTGTATAAATTTATAAACTAAACAATTCTCTCCTTGCGTATGACATTGCAGTTTTGATGAGCAAATATTTAACATAAATAAATTTGCCGGTTAATTAGAATGACGGAAATTTGTGGAACGAATGAACTCGATAGCACTCATTCATTTACTTCTATTGATTACTGTTAACTCTTCAGTAATTATAAAAAGTTTGCAACATTGAAATTTTTTAGTTCCATTTCTATCATTCAATCGTTTATTATTTTTGAAGTTTGAAGCAATATGTTCTTTATGAGTATGCAATCAGTAAACTGATAAAATCTTTTTTTTTTGGCCACTTGTGAATGTTTTGGAAACAAACCATCACATATGGTATATCCGTCACCTTTGAACCCTTTCAAGCACTGACATCGTTGGATCGGTTCACCACAACGATCATAATCCGTATATGATATGGCATTGTGGGCACACTGTTCTTGCATCACAGCTTCGCATTCTTCTTTCTCTTCAAATTACTCACATTTGCAAACAATAATATTTCATATGAAAGTTTCGGATCAAATTTAGACACTGAAGTTTGGTGATATCATAGGTTTCATGATTTTAGACCTACAGCTTGAATCATTCGGTTGAACATAACAGTTACTAAGACATTTTTTAACCAAGTAAAGTAAAAAAAAGTCGATTAAGTCAAAAGAGAGTGAGAAAAGAGGAGGAGGATTACTATTATTGATACTATAAAACGCTTTCGCAATACACCAGATATTTCAGATTAGGTGAATGTTTGGGAATCTCAATTTATCCATGGATTTTAACTTTGTGAGAGATGTTAGACGGAATCTTTTACGAGCGTTAGCAATGAAATAATAAATGTCAGTACAGCTTAAGAAACTTGTTTGCTGTTTTGCTTACTTTGGTCCTACTGAGAGCTCAACCAGTTGGCGGCGGTAAGAAATTGTAGGAAAGCAACAATAAATGCATAAAAGTGTCGAAATAGTTCCATTGTTTCAAAAATAGGATATGCAAAATATGATTGAAAGGCTTACTTTCCTGACAAGCTGGCAACCCCGTCCAGCAATCAGAACATTTGCCACCAACACATTCACCAGTGGTTCCACTACAAGTACCGCTGGCACAATGGCAACATAATGTACAATCTGGACCCCATTCACCAGTCGAGCATTCTATAATTTTCATTTTCATGACGATATTATTTTAAATTCTGGTAATAGCTCAATTATTGATTGGTGTGATATTTTTAAAGGATAAGACACAACGATAAGACAAGAAAGTGACCTTCGTCGCAGGTATCTCCTTTGATGCCAGATTTGCATCGTTCCACACTTCTGTCGCCAAGCTTGAACATCCATTCACCAGGAATTCCTGTATTACCGTATTCTTCTAGATACATGATATTACCAGTGCCAGAGGTTGGGAGTGCAAAAAATTCTCTCATATCGCCCTTGTTAAAACCTGCCTGCAATAAAAATTTGAAAATCCTGAATATTTCATTTTATCTCTTAGAAATCGTTCTATTTTCATCATATTTTTAGCTCATTTTACACTGCTGAAACTACCAAATGGATCTTCTTTTATTTCCAAAGAACTTACATAAAATATTTCTGAATTCTAACATTTTTGAAATTCTTAAAAATTTCTGAAGTGGTCTGCAATTAACAAATTTGAAACGATTAACTTTTTCATATTCAAAATTTTTGCCAGGAAGTGTTCACTAACCGCAATTTTCTACTTGGAAAAAAAGCATGCAAACCTCAGCTCCCTGTGTCCAACCGATATTTTTGTAAATGAAATTAGCAAATGTGCCATTATCAGTAATAAAAAGTGCCATTTGGAAAGTGTTCGTATTCTGCAATAAAATAACTTATTTGTCAACAAACTTTAATAAGACTGCTATTTTTGATAATTTCAAATTCGATTTCATGCATTTGCATCTGTAAACAACTGATAATTTGGATGCCAATATTTAATAAGCAATAATTAATCGTTATTTATTATATAAACGAACATCTTCAGGCAGAGGCGCTGCGCCGACTGGTTGCATTTTGTCCCAGGTAACCAGTAAACATGTTTTCACTTTCACTACTTCATCGTACTGGTAACGGATTTCACTTTGTCCACGCTCCAGAATACGTCCCGCTAAAAGTTAAGTTTTCTTTTGTAATATTGATTACCGAAATTATGCTCTTACGCTTAATCAAGAAAGCAAACTAAGATTTCCACTTTAGCTGAAAATATATCCATAGCATAATTATCAAACTTATTTTATGCTTCTTATTTTTGCCTAAAGTTTTATGTCAGTTTTGATCTCCGGAATGTCATACTGAAAAATATAGATGAAATATAATTTCATTAATTCACTGATACTAGCACACTTTTAATTAGGATACCTTTAAACTCCTTTATTAGAGCCAATATTGGATATGTATGCTGATAGATCTAACAAATTATGTATTTAAATTTCTATGGTTTTCTTTCAGCTGAAATTTTAAAACAGAATAAAATAAAAAGAAATGAAGACGACACGTATGAAGCAAATTGTACCTGCTACTTCTCGAAAATAAACACTTCCGCCGTTCCGCAAGTCATTTCGATTCCAAAATATTGCTATCAATTTTAAATCACTTGGTAAAATATTTTGCCGATAGGTTCGCATATTCGACTCGATGGTAATACCTCCATTACTCAATATCTAAGTATATTTACTTCAAATTTCTAATTAATCTGATTGCTATGTTTGTCATGTTAATAAGTTCATCAAGAAGTATGATACCTCACAAGAGAGCATCTAAATTGACTACTTGAATACTGTACCAGGATAGAACATATACGACGAGGATAGAACATACACGACGAGGATAGAACATATACGACATTACGATTAGTACAAAAATTTGAGATAATTGCTGTATAGTTCTATCAAACCTCTAAAATTATATCCATCAGTTCTACAAAGCTTTTTTAATGTAACAACTTACATATACAATTGATGTATCCACACCATAAAATCGTAACGGATAAATTAGACTGATCTTTTTTTCAACATCTAAATTTCGCGGTAACTCCTGGTCTCCAGCATCTGGGCCATATTCAAACAATCGACTGGAAAACAGAGGCGCAGTAATCTAAAACAATTAATTTGTCACTCTATCATAGACACATCAATTTCAACTATACATTAAAATCACTCAGATTACCATTTTCTCATTCATATGTATTTTAAAGCACAATAAATCGCAAACTGACGAATTCTAATAATCAAAAATCTCATTGCAATGAAATTTAGAAATATCGAAAGAGTGAAGGGAAAATTCTCTTCCAGAAATTCTTCCATATAAATAACTTTGCCAGTAAGATATATATGACTGAAGTATTCTTTACCCAAGTAATATTGCCGGATAATACAAAAAAAACAGTCATTTTGGACTAAACGGATACATAATCACAAAGAATTGTGTTCATGTCTGGTTGTATGTGTTGTATGTCTGGAAATATTTAATGTGACATCGAGTGACCAAACAGAATGGCTATTTTTAAATTATGAATGATTCAAAGATTACATTGCAGAGTGATATAGTCAAATATGCTATGGAAGTATTCACGGATATAGTAAGAATAATAACTTCCTATGACTTTGAGAATATTTGCCTAAGTGACCTTTCACCTTCGAAGAAACTACGATATATAAACTTTTATATAACGCAGAAAGGATTCTTCAAATAATGAATTTTTTCAAAATTTACTCTTAAAGCATTAGCGTTAAATTTTAGCTTTTGTATACTGCTATAAGAGATTCAAAATGAATTATGCATATGAATTACTTCATCTGAAACTATTGAAACCATTTCATTCTTGAACTTATTGTGAAATATACACCTCTAAGGAATGACCGATACCATTTCAAATGTGCTTCATGGGAACTCAACGTTAATTGAAAGCAATCTTTATTTATACATTTTTCTACTCAGTCGATGTTTTATACAAAGCAAGTCATAGAGAAGATTTAAATAATATTCATCTATTTGTAATGAAATTTATTAAATTCAGTGCAGATACGATTGGCTGAAGGGTTTCTTGCGTATTATACTGATGAAGGTTTGTTTTATATCGTTATATCGTTTGTTTTATATCCTTCACGTTGCAAGCCTGATTAGTAATAATATCATTTGACAAATAGGATTCGTTGACTTGACAAGTCATATAAAATTCATATATATTCTAATCACTTCAAACAAACAAGCATAATATTGAATTATCGCACCTAAATCAGAAAACAAATAGAAAATTTCACTAAAATTAATTATGTTACTCAATTCTTGAATGGACGTGTAATGCGTTCGGTGACATCTCATAATAAGATGGAACACGTAATTTCTAGTTGTCACAGATGAATGGAACGAAAAGAGCTGTCAGTAGACTACGATAATTTATCGATTAACATAAATTAAATAACTTCCTACCTATTTGATTTACTCACTTATTTCACTGTAAGAGAAATTTAGCAATGAAAGAATACGAAATTGGATTTGGGATGCTCCGTATTAGTCATTTAAATTTAATATTACGCTATCGTCGTTACAAGTATCAGTCTTTCTCGTTTTTCATGGAAGGTGAATTTGCTTTTATGATTTTGCTTTCAGTTATACCGGTCATTAAAACCGGTATAACTGTAAAAGCAAATTTAAATATAAGCATTCAAATTCAACTAAATATAATTTATAGATGGAATCATCTATCAAGTGTTTTACATTCTCAAACTTTCTAACGGTACTTTTCGTGATAGTACTTTGAAACTGGTTATCTCTCTTTCCGCTAACAACAATGACTACCAAAATCATACATAAGAATTAAATTATCTGTAGATATGATAGGAACAAGTAGATGGAACTGGTTATTGTGGTACTCTCAAAAAGTAACAATAATAGATGGATAATTGAAGAGAGTAAAAATGCATTTAACTTAATTCAATTCATGCATTTCAAAACGATATCTTCCAGCAGTCTTATCTATTATCATTTTTTTTCCCAATGGATCAACAATTATAATAAGGAAGTGAAAATGCTATATTTCAGGAGGTAATAAAATATCTTGAAAATCAATAATGCAAAATGATAAGCTAATCAATCAATCTCTTCCTGACTTACATCTGCACCTTTTAAATTAGTTTTTCAATTCGTCTAAAGGAATCATTAATTTTTTTTTTCGTCCTATCTATTTTCTTGAAATCATTCGTTCTATCTATTCCCGTTGAAATTATTTATTCGTTCTATCTACTCTCTTGAAATCAATTTATTCGTCCTATTTATTCTCCCAAATAACGCAGCAATGTACCTTTTGAAGCTGTAAGAAAATGCACAAAATTAATTTTGGATAATTATTTATTGACAACTGTTTTTAATAAATAATGATAACTGTACTGAAATTATTAGCAAGTTTCTGGCTGACAAATGGTTGCACTTAACAGATATAACTCCAACAGTCAGCTTCCAACAGCTCAATCCACAGTTTTTAAGGACACAAGCGACGATAATATCATGTCAAAAACTGACATGTCAGATATTATTACAAATTTTAATTCTATTTCTGTGAACAAAGTACGAAGATGCGATGTTAACCTTATCTTTTTTGATAAACTGATGGGAGTTTTCGTCATACTCTTACAGAAGCAATTTTATTCAGAGAAATGGGTCACCAAATAATGCGTGATGAACTATGCTGAAATCAAGTCGAAAATTTGAAATTTGCTAAAAGATTAAATTCTGATTAATTACTAGAATAATTTAATTTGCAAAATCGATAAAATTAATTTAGAATTTAAAAAATTAAAAAAAATTCAAAAATTTATTAGAAAATTTTTATTTAAAAGTAGTGCTTATTTTTTCTAAAACATAAAAATAAGGAAATATTTTCATGAAAAAAGCATCAATTAATTAGCATCACGTAAGAATTTCATCAAATATGATAGAATATCTGAATGACCTTTTCCCCTTCCCTTCAGTGTTTGTCAAAGTAAAAATAATATAGGCTACTGCTATCCATTCAGAAATAAGCGAGGTCATTCAAGACTGCTTTTTGCAATTTATGCAAATAAAATGTGATCGGAATTGGAATATCCTCCGAAAATACATACAATCATCCATTATTTAAATTGACAATGCTTAAATTTGCTCATAAACATTGTTACCAACGAATGATTGAACGATGCTTTATCCCTCAGATCACTTTTCTGTTTCCGCCGGCTACAATTCACCTTTGAAACAAAGCATCAAAAGTATCTTCCTAATACTTCTCCGCTTAGCACTGCATATTAAACGTATCTCTGATGATAAGCTGATAAAAATCACAAAAGTGTCACAGAAATCTGTGATACCTCTCTAAATAAATCTTCAGAAAATCTTACGCAATTCAAAAATCTTCTCCATTAGATATGAACTATTTAAAAATGTTTAATCATTTTTATTCATCTCTTATATTACTGTGTAAAATGATCCTTACTGTATCTTTACTATCCCTTCGAAAATGATACTGTAAGAATATTCCTTTACCAGAAGGAAATTGTGTCTCCAATTTCTTCCTATCGCTTCCTCTGTCAACTGTTATCATATGACAAAGAGATAAATTGCGCAATTTCTTTCAAAACTAACAGGAATTTTTATTGTATGAAAAGAGGAAAAAATGAACAATTACACTATTAAATTAAGAGAAAAATTATAAATAGTATCAAGTATTCCGGAAAAATGCTTCAGTTACGGAAGCGGATTGAGAGGAAATAAAGAGGATATTATGCTAACTGATGTTTAAACTTCCTGAATCTTCTCAATTAGATGTGAACTTTCGAAAGAAATTTGTGGTAATTACTGCACTATTTTCAATAAATAATGAATAATGAATGAATAAACTAACAGAAATAGAAATTTCCTTAGGTGTTGCCAGCTGTCGTCTATTTCTTTGTATTTTAATCAACTTATCCGTTTCCTCAATTCGTAATCGTTCAGCAATTTGTTCCGGATTCAATCTTATCGCAGTTGTTCGTTTTGGAATCCAGAAAAAGAAGGCCAGAAATAGTAGCGAAAGAAAAATTAGTCGAGGATATACAGCAATAGAACTTTTCCATCTCATTTTCTGATCGGATTTATTGTTTTTACCCGCAAAATTCTGAAATGAAATTTTACAAACTTGTGCAAACAATGTTATATTTAGAGTAAAAATATGTTACAAACAAGAAATGAGGAATGGATGAAGTTGGAAAACGGTTGGCATATCGACAGATGACAACATTCTATATAATTGTTACTTTCATTATCCATATAGGATGAATTGGTGAATCATTTGAATAGCTCTCATACAATGATGTATACTTTCTTAATTTTTGAAAAATTTTCTTGTCAACTATCTGTGATATTAAAAAAAAAAAAGAAAAACAATCATAAACATAAATTGTTAATCAATTTTGCAGGTAGATTGGCCTAAAAATTTTTTTTTAAAAAATGGAAACTTTTAACTTCAAAAAAGCAATGCAAGCATATAATTTGCATGTCTTTTTGAATAATTAAACTATTTATCACTGCTAATTAGTTAGCATATTTTCTCTCCGACATTATCGAATCATAAATTATAACAACTAAATTAGTCGTAAACATTTGTGATATTTAGCAATCGTGTTCGATAACTCATGTGGAATATCAGCATAGACCGCATTCCACTACTTTTAGTCGAAACAAAGAATGAATTAAGGGTGATGGATTATTAATTTCAGGTATTATTTATGTTTGTAGTAGGGATAAAAATTTTGAAATATCAGCCTAAAATATCTGATAAGCCTAGCGGAGAAATCATACACGTATTATATCAATGATAATTGCTCTCTTGTCTCTACGCCTGCTCGATTTCTTACTCTTTTCCAATCTAATCTCTTATTCTCAAAACGTTTCCTTGTCAGAAAAGTGTTTTAGCAAGGCTCTGTTGGGTCCAGTGAAGTGACACCGAATATTTTGATCGTATCTTCTGGAACTTCACTATGATGGTCAAAATATCCGATAATAGGCCGTATAACCGATATATTTTAGGTGATAGTGATGATAAAGATGAGACAGAGGAATGACCTATAAATGAATGAATATCGACATTTTTAGAAGATTTCACTCTGTTTGCATGATGATTATGAAATGATATTCAAATGATTTTAGGGATGGAATGATAAAAGACAAAAACATTATGAGATTTCTTTCTTTGTTTCTTCCCTCTCTCTTCTATCCCTCAATCAGGACGGCGGCCTCATGTTAAAAATATTATGAAAGATTTTATCAAGAATAGCTTCAGGCAATGGCGATGGTTAATTCATCGACTACAGAAGTTCTTCACACATTTGAAACATCATTGTTTCTAATTTAAAAGAGAAAAAAAGAAAGCAATGAATGAATGAATAGAATGTATGCGAACTAATTATCGAAATAAAATAATGCTTGATAAGTTTGTAATTCATTAGTCAAAATTTGCGAAGAAATATTTGGGAGCATTTGCAGAAGGGAAATTTAAATTCAACAAATTATCATTTTCATTTATTTTTTTTTTTTAATAAATAAATCAAAATAAACATTCTTTTGTTTATCGTAACTAAATAGCAAAGAAAATAATATATTGTAATTATCTTAAAATTTGTTTTCAATTTTATTTTTGTAGCAATGAAATCAATCAAATTAGGTGATTGGGAAAACGATTACCTTATGTTACCTTTAAGAGATAAGATGCTTAGCTATTCTTGTAATGAAAATTCGTTAGAGCATTAATAAGAGGTTTAGCAATTATATTTTTCGGTTAGTTGAAATGATTCAGGAATATATTCTGCTACGATTTTGCGTTATCTATCTATTAATACTCCGGTAAGACAATTAATGTGAATTTTCTGAGAAGCTAAGATAGATATGAGTAAAGAAGTTCAAAATAACCGCTTAAAATTACTAATTCATTGATCTTTTATTGATCATAGAACATAAATAGTCTTTGTTTTCGTCAAATATTTTGAATTAAAATATTACAAAAGAAATATCAAAATTAGCTTGACAAAAATCAAAGGTACTGCTATTCTTCATTTGGCAAAAAATCATTGATAACAATAGTAATGAAAACAGATTAAAACTGTTCATAATAATCGTCATTTATCACCTTATCGCTTTTGCTAATAAACTCGAACTGTTGTGTTAACATAAACACTACAAAGAGAAAGGAGTTCGTGGATAAGTAGTAATCGTAGATTAGTGATAAATTGCGATAAGTGCTGTTGCTTCTGCTGCTGCTGGCTGCTGCTGCTGCCGTTATCTCAATCTGATCGCCATCGTTCATTCTTTTATTGCTCATTTTTTAATATCATAACCGAAATTCTATTCGAAATGATTGCTATGAAAAGTTTTTTTCTTTCGAAAGAAAAAGAGTGAATTACCAACAGGTATTTTTGAGGAAAATAATTTAAAGAAATGTATACATACGATTATCATCCTTACATATCATAAACGTTGATGGATTATCACTTTTCAACATTCTTCATACGGCGATCTGAGAAAACGGAAAAAAAAAGCTACATAGCGATTGAAAGAGATAGCAATAGTAAGGGGTATAAGTATGCTGCAGGCAATTTATATTCTATTCACTGAATTTACTGAATAATCAGGAAATGAAACTTCCGCTTGTTGGAACGAAGTCACTCTGTGATAAATTTGACCTGATAGTCTTAGTCATATGAAATTAAGAAAGAAGAGAGTTTCAGGAAATCAACTCTTGTAATACTATATTCATTTGCCTATAATATTGAATAAAGGTTCAAATAGTTCTCTATATTATCTATTAGGCGCTCCTTTCTCTTTTATCTTCCCACTGATTCTTTTTTTCCTGCTTCCATTTTGCTTCAATTAGTTCGAATTCCCCCATAAAAGCATCTCTAAGGATTGAAATATTTGCAAGTCGAAGTCATCAACAAAATGGATTAATCCTAATGATGGCGATCCCGGAAACGTAGATTCATACGAATCTCGGAAATGATATAGTTCTTCGCTTATTCCGGTTGAAAGTAAGCTTGGCGTAGAAAAGTTTTGAATTTGAAGACAAATGAACGATGATAAGCTGTTGGTTACATTTGCCTTATATTGCTGCTAATAGCTTGCTGACTCAGTTAATTAGCATCAAACTTCTACATATTACGGAAAGGAATAAGTGACGAACATAACGGTTTCACACTGCCATTAGAAGAGTGTCACTTGCCTAGGTATATATAGGAGACATATACGATTGAAGGTGAGATAAATTACATGAGGCGATCAATTCGGGCAGTGACGCTTAGCTTCATGAAGCGTCCTATGACATTGAAGGACAATTTCAATAAAAATGTAAAAGACAAAAATGTTGCCTTCAAACATTTCACTTTAAAATAGTGTTATCAATTACTGACCTCAATTGAAATACGTGAAATTTAAAATTGATGGGTCCATCAAGCTTATAAAAATTTTTTATACTTAAGGATTCATATTTTAATTAATTACTAGCTAGAAGTTAAAAAATCCAAGAACAAGTTGCCAAAATGGATAGTATACTGCAACACTTCCCTAAAGTCCCCTTAGAAAAAAGTCTTAAAGTCCACTCAGAAGTGACTTCAAATTATACTTTCAACTGAAACAATGCTGGTACTACTTTCCAAAGGATAGTTCAATAGATTGATCTTTCAAAATCTATCTTTTCTCCTTGCCGCTCTCTTTCCTATTCCTCCTTCCATGGCATTTCTTAAATGAGGAATATAAGCTTTACCAACTACATCAGTTATCTCATAACTTTATTATCCATTAGTTTTATTTTCTTGTCGAAATAAGACTACATCTTATCCAAAGGATCGATATTCCAATTTTGTTTTCAATAACGAGCAATTAAAAACAGTGAGGAATATCAATCAATCGATGAATTTCAGTAAATTTAATAATCACTTGATACTGCTAGAGAAATTCTATTTGATGCCACCATCATTGACATTTTAAGGCCATCTATTCGTCCTTCACCCTTTTTTCTCAGTTTTCCTTATAATCTTAGCACCTTCTACTGTCGGAAATATGAACTTTGTGAATTTTCGCAAATTACGAATAATAAATGGTTTCATCAGTTAATTTGAACCGATAATTTCAGCCTCTAATAATTTCGATTTCTTTTCAAAATTTTGAATAAAACCAACGAGAACAGAAAGATTGGAAGAGTAATGTACAAAAAAGAAAAATGAATGTTTTTATCGGAAGTTTCTTGTCAAGTTTTGATATTCCTTATTACTTCAATAGAGAAGTGATACCTGCGATTTACTAATATTCATTTGTTAACATTCCTACTATACTGATTATAATCACGATTATTGTAATTGTTGAATCGTCGGAGGGATTAGAATCTGAAGTATGACATTTTGGAATGATTTTTACTGTGTAACTTTATTCCTAATTAAGCAAATAGATTAAGTGAGAATAATGTTTGTTATAAAATAAAGTTCTTCATGATCAACAATTCGAATAGAACTTTCCAATGTATTACAAAAGATTGATGAAAATGACAGTTCGAGTTGTATCTTTATAGGCTAGAAAACAGATAAGAGAACAAATGGACAACGAGACAAAAAGATGGACGGACAGTGATACAGGGTATTGAAGAAAACCTTCAATTTCTTTCGTATCAAAGAAGAAATTACGGCGTAGATGGGAGTGGAGGGAAGGATATGCAAGATAGGCACTACTGTATCTTTTTCCTTCTCATTCCTCAACCAACGCAAGCTGTCATTTGTCATTTCGCCGCTGAATAATACCAAAGGAAGTTCCATCTCATTGTCCTCTCAATCGAACATAAAATAGGACACTGAGAACAAAATTTTTTTTATTGCTGCTAACTTATTTAGTTGTATTATTGCGTGTTATGTGCAAGCCAATATGTTACGCATGCTTCTGTTACCTTTTAACTAGTTTCTGATATCTGTGGGAAGGAACTCTCTTAGCTTCTAACTAATGAATTCTACAACTGTCATATAGGAGAACAGAAAAGCAGCCAGCCTTCATAAAGCATTCCAAAATCGATTGAGAAAGTGAAAGTGAATATATCAGTTGAATTCGTAAAATTGAATTAAAACTAAATTGAACTGCTAAAATATACAGCGTTCATAATATTATGAGTGATTTTCGAAATATTTTTACCATTTGTGAATGAAAAAAGAGATTGATGGATAACGTTTACAAAATTCTGTTTTGATGCTCTCATCCTGCTTGCAAGATATTTCAGAAATCTTAGTACACACTGTATCGAATAAGTAACAAGACGAAGGTATCATAAATTTAGTAAAACCTGACTATCAAGACTCGGCTGTATATTTATTGATATTATCTTGGCGAAATAGGATGAAAGAAATAAACTGGGCATTGATCTGAGAGGATCAAGTAATGAGTGATCTAACTGATTTGCATCACCCATTTCAAATGATGGCCAGATGTATCTATTACCTTTTTATTGCATATTAAGATTTTGAAAAGCACTGCGGCAAACAAATTTTAGTACTAATTCTAAAAATAAAAAATTAAATCGAAAAATGAATCTGTATCTAAATTTCAATCAAATCGTGAAATGAATTTGGACTAAAATCGACGATATATTCAAGCTATCAAAAATTAGGGACAGATGGAATGAAAGCGAAAAAAGCATTATTTCATGAGAGAAATTTCAATTGCGAAAAATTGGAAATCATAAAAGTGTGGGTGGGGAATGTCATTGTGAAGTGAGAAGTAGAATGAATTCCGTACCAAAGGCGTGAAATGCTTGAGAAGATGAGACCTTTCCGCTCACTTCCTAATCCCATCCATCATCATTTTACATACATTCTCATCGATCCTATCCTATATCTATTTACAATAAATATCGTAAAAATTTATTGATTCGAAAAATTCTTTGAAGCAAAATGAAAATTGCAAGAGAAATAAATTGAATTAGTGAAAACCATTTCACTTCTTTAGCTCATAAGAAATATTAGCTTACGCGTCCGAGAATGCGCCAAATGTGAAAGATCGATTTGGCGAAAATATTCAACATAATTGAAAGGTGCATAATTATAAACATATATACATGTATCTGTCTGTGTGTGTATGTGTATGTATGTGTGACCTTCACCATAATAAGAATTTTAGGTTGGAGGCGGTGACGTCCTGCCATGGATGAAGAAGGATATGGTTCAAAGTCCGCGAGCCATTGTGAACATACATTGAAAATTAGATGACTGTAACAATCACGACTATACTATCTACACTACCGTCACATCCCTTTGCTATCGCCCCTACAATAGTATACTTAAGTGGAAGGCTTGACAAGTTCATTACCAAATATTTATTTACTTCAAGAAAACTTATTGAAAGTCTAAAAATCTCTGTCACTCTATCATATAAATAATATATTATTTTATCATTATACTAATTTTCCATGAGCGCATATTTTAATGAAATGAAAATTAAAGAAACATTAAGTTGAATGAATTATTAACCCATCAGGTAAGTCTAAGTTTCGGTAATAGCCAAGTCGAAAGTCAAAAAAAGAAAATGAAAGAAGCGAAACGAAATACATTTGAATAACAGAGTGATCGCCATACCTTATCATCACCTCCTCTCTTTCATTCAAATAAACAATACCCACCCATCAGATAGGTGACAGTAGTAGTGTCGAATCCATTTCTTTGACTGCTTCCAGTCGACGTTAATTTGTCCTTCATTCTACAATCGGTCAACTAAGACTCGACTCAATCCTTTCCAGTTTCTTCTCATCATCTAATAACACAGAGAAAGAAAGAGGGGGAGAGAGAGAAAGATAACGAAAAATAGAAGATTTGTTGGTAAAAATTGTAATAGTTTGGCAGAGAAAGTAAATGTATAGTAGCAGGTAGGAGATCATTTAGGAAATAAATTCGTACAAAAAAGATCACATCGGCAATTCTTTGTAATTACCGACGACGACTATTAACCCGAAATTTCTTGGAATATTTTCTCGGAATTCCAAGCAAATGATAAGTTCGCGAAATGAATCAAATTGAGAAAACTCAGGAAGAGAATTGCAATTTTTGGAAGATCAATGATCCTCATGGACCGTTTCAAAGGAAAACACAACACTTTTCATCCAAAATACCGGTTGTTCTAAATTTATGCTCTTTCTATTGATGAGTGGAGGATTTCTTTCCTCTGTATTGCTTTCTTATAGAGGTGCATGCATGCATGCATGCATACATAAATGTGCACGATTCATACTACCGCACTATCCAACAAAATATTTCATTCAGTATGAATTGATGGATGGACAATCAGTAAAATTAGAGCTCATTTTCTCATCGACTGGTTATCAGGTAGTATCACGCGAACAGAAGAAGGCCTTAAGAAAAGTCACTTCAGCAAATCTTCGTAATTATCCATCACAATACTAACAAAATACCTGTCAGTTTGCACATGTGTGTCACAAGGATTAAAAAAGTTATTAAGCCTCGTAGTTGAGATTTAAATCATTTAAAGAGAAATAGCTCTCATATCCCACTTCACATTATATTACCTCCTGGATTTTATGAATCGTATCATTGTCCTCCTTGATATTATTGTAATGATATCACAGAACCGAATGCTTGTTGTAATCTGAATATTTGTTGTAATCTGATAAATCTGATATTGCAATTTAAAATTGTTATCTCATTTGCAACAATATTTTTAAACGTTTGATTAATTTTAAGAAATAATCGATATATCTTTTTTGCGATATGTATGAATACGGAAATCGTTCGTATTGAAAATCGGTTTTTCGCTTATTTATCAATAAGAAGCTCTGATTACTGATTCAGAATTATTGCTATAAAATTCATCCGAAAAAAACAAAGGAACGATCATTGTAACTGAAAGAATAATTAATTCTCCAACATTATCACTGAATAAGCAGTTGTTTCGTTGTCAGATTAAAATTAATAAAAAGTATTAATAAAAATTTTTTTGTTTCTTTTCATTATACTATTTTTGGAGCATTTGATAGTAATTAGTTGGAGAAAAAAAATATTACATAAATACTTATCCTTCCATTATTATTCCTTTCCTTCGATAGGGTCAGTGAAATGTCAGCAAATGAGACAAACTCCTCTAATAAATGTATTTTGTTAGGTAGGAGAGAATTTTCGCTTAGAAATATACGCTAGCCTAACAATGGCCTAATAACAAGTGAATACATTAGGGAGTAATAGACAAAATCATATACACACACTGTGTAATTGAACAAAACAGTGGAAATTTGTAGTTGAAGAAAGAGCTGAAAAGATGTTGGAAAATGATTTGGGTCGGTTTGGAAACAAAATACCGCACAAATTCCTATTTGTTAACGGTGTCATTGTTGTTTTTTTTTTGAATGACAAACTAGAAACAAAAATGTTTAAAAGTGTGGATTGAAGAGAGAACGAATGATTCAGGATGAGAAATTTACACGGGGTCATTGTGGATTGAAGAGAGGACAAATGATACAGGATGAGAAATTACAAGGAGTCATTGTGGATTGAAGAGAGGACGAATGATTCAGGATGAGAAATTTACACGGGGTCATTGTGGATTGAAGAGAGGACAAATGATACAGGATGAGAAATTACACGGGGTCATTGTGGATTGAAGAGAGGACAAATGATACAGGATGAGAAATTACACGGGGTCATTGTGGATTGAAGAGAGGACAAATGATACAGGATGAGAAATTACAAGGGGTCAATAAGAGTGAAGAGAAATGAGTGATCTCTTCTTCATAGAAAACAATTTTTTTTTACAATAATATTAGAAAATTTTATTGGTTTCGATTTAGAAAATGGATTACTGAATTGTAATGTAATTGAATAATATATTTTTGTTTGGGAAATGAATGAATGGAATAATTTGATTCTTTATGCTTGACATCGATTTTTAGCTCGAGGCGTTTTTGTCGAATTTTTTCAATGCAACTGCAAGTTTCCAACTGTGCCAGTATTTTAGCGCAAATTACAAGAATATATATATAACAAGTGAAATTTTGTCTCTTCGAAAATGTTTGGCAAGATTACACGAAATGCTAAATAAACACAGTTTTTTTATTAGTGCAAATGGATTTAAAAAAAAAGCGCTTCAGTTTTCTAACATCGTCGAATTGCTCTCTTAAAAATTCTCATGCTTCTCATATCTGCATCGAAAGATTCGGTAAATCCCGGATATAAACATATAAAAGAAGAATAATTAATTAGCAGAAGAATTAATTATACTCCAAGCATTCGATTTGGCTCATTCAATTCCGAATTTCTATTACTACGCTCATTTTTAATCGGAATGTCACGAATCCCATCTCTCCAAATCATTGTAGTGAAAGAAAAAAAGTAATCAAAACAAAGATCTAATCAAAATTTGCTATATATTTTTCAGGTTAAATTCATAGAGTATTCATAGAGTAACTGCTTCCTATTTCTCTTGTAATCCTTCCGGTTGATTTGAATAAATGGAAAAATATGTATTTAAAAGACAACTCTCGGAAAATCACGAAAATATAATAATTTGAAGAATAGACGTCGATAGATGCCTTAAGTTTTGAATGGAAATTGCGATCTCGATATGATATGATATGATATGACAAATATTCTGTCCCCTTTCTGTTCCATAGCAATTTGTCAATATAACTAACAAATGATACATTTACAAGTTTTATAAACACACAACAAACTGAATTTTCGCATGTGTCGGTGTATGCGTGTGTGGGTGTCCGTGATATCTGTATAAATGTATGTTAGGATTTCCATTATATTTCGGATATGTGTATAACACGTATCATACAACTAGATAGCTTTAAATTGCTTCATTCTAAAATTTAGAATCAAAATGATTAACCAAGAAGCTATTACCTTGTGATGTAACTATAATTCAACAGATAGAATCTGAAAAGATGCAAATAATTGAATGGAAAATGCTTATGCTTTCTTTTATAGTTCTTGTAGTATTTTGTACTTGCAAAAGGTTGTTACTAGCCAAATATAAATTTAAAATGTTAAATATAAATTGTAATAATCTTAAAGCATAACAAATATACAAAATGTTTGGTATAAATCTAAAATAATACTTAGCTAATTGAAATCACTTTTAATAAGATGATTAAGAAGAACTATATTTAACTTATTAAATGCTCAGTGTCAAAAAATTTTTCCTCACTAAGATAGTTTTGGTATTAAATTTTGCAGCAAAGAAAATTTTTGACAGGCAATATCATTTAGAGATGATAATGAAATGCTGGCTGCATGACTGCAAAACATTGACTTTATGAAATAAATTATTTAAAAATACACACATCACTTTGAACCTATAACATTAGTATTAATTAAAAAAATTGCAGCTTTAAAAAAAGTTAAAAACGCCTTTAAGTTAATGAACACAAAATTCCTTATCATTTCATTGTTACTTCATCTATCAATTCCATTAATATCGATGATTAAATTATCAAGAATCCGATAAAATGCTGATAATACAGACAGACCTTTTTCATTGCGAATAATCTTTGAGCGAATTTATTTTTTTTCCGCTGGCATTTTACATGTGGCATTTTCCAGGTTTTTATATTCTCGACATGCAATAGTTAATTATTGAAATCATCCTAGCTAGTCTAATCAAGTAGTCTAAAACTGCTAGTACAGTTTAAGAATCTTTAATGAGAAAATATTCGTAATGTATTCTTAAATATTCGCAAGTGATAACATAATAACTTTTATTACTTCAGAATATAAATGCTCCCTTATTCTAAATTCTTTGTCATCATACAGTTAAATCAATTAATTATCTTCCACAGAATCTATCGTTGGCCATACAATTGACACGATCTCACGGCTAATTTGCATACAGTTTTTTCATATTCATTCATTCATTCGTCGTCATATTTAATGATACTGCGGGTGCTTACAATGACCATTGTCCAGAATTTTTATTTTTTATGATGAGCTAATTGTAAATGTCAGATGTGTCATTTTCTTAATCTATTCCGCTTATCAAAGTTTATCATGTACTTGCAGAAATATTCACATATTAATTATTCTATATGATAAAGTACCATACAGTATACATATATATATATATATATATGTAGCACAAAAAAAGCAAACTTATCCCTTTACTGGTTTCAAAAAATTACAATTCTCAGCAGTAATAGAGTACACTTTCCTTATTGTATAATACAACTTCTACAGGACGCTGCATTTATTTATTCTGTATGCTGTATACTATAAGATGTGCATTGCCTGTTTCCGCATAATATGCATTACTTCTTCTGCCTGCATTACTACTAATCCTTCCACAATATGTCTAATTACTTATTTCCATAACAACGTATTACCTGTTCCGCGATAGTATACATTTGTTCTGGATAAGTATACGTGTAAGAAGTGGTATGCATTTGATGCATACCACTTCTTACACGTATACTATTTCCAAGTACAGTAACCTTCTTTTCAATCTTTTTGTAACTTCTGAAAATAATTTTGAAACGATTTTATGAGTATAAACTTTGAGTAATAAAAAGATCATAGTGTGAAATGTGTGAAGGTGCAAGTATTAGTGAAGTTGTAAAAAGTTGTACAAGCAGTTATCCTCTAACGACTGGTAAAAAAACCTATCTAAAAAATTTTCAGATTTTGAATAAACATCACAAAAACTCCTGAAAGTTCTTGAAAGATTTTGTGCAGCAAAACAAAGAAATAAGAAAGCTGTTTAAAACTTTGGAAATTATCTAAGAGTTGCTAAGTAGAAGTAACGTCACCTGTAACAAAAGTTACCCTATGTCGCTTTAATAAAACTTTAATAATAACAATTTAATAAAAGCTTTAATAAAACACTTCCGGAGTGTTTGCGTCATATTTTTTCATGAATTTTGCACTTCTTATTAAAGCTTTTAACATCTACTTATGTTTTAGAAGAGAAAAGCCATTTATGAGGAAGCCATATTAATATATTTTCTATGAAAAAGCATGAGCAATTAATAGAATGCAATTTACTGAAATGCTTCAGATCGAAAGATTTCAACGATTTTTCATTTAAATTTTCTATTGATAATGAAACCAATAGATGATAATCTCAATTAGTGGATCAATTGTATAGAAGGATTTGGATTATGTGGAGTTATTCAACAACTCCGCTAATTATTTCGATCCTAAGTTGTTTCAGAAATATTACATGAGCGGATTGAAATATTTTATTTCTGAAACAACTTAGGATCGAAATGATCTAAAATATGCATTTCGGCTGCCTCAAAGCAATATATAACTACTTTTGAAAAAGATAACAATTAATAATGCCAAGAAGTGTCTTCTTCGGGTTTCCCGTCATTTGTTAATATTATCACAGATATTCTACAGTTACGCAAGCAATTTAACCCATGATCATACAGCACTAAAAACATCACAAAAAATCAACGCGACAATGTCGAAAAACGGTCGCGTACGTTACCTATCGCATTCCATAGTGAACCGCTCCAACCCTGCAATAGAAACCACCAATACGTATATCTGATGTGTACATCATACATTTACTTGACTTTGAAACATCAACATCTCATATGATAAAACATTTAACATGATAAAACACCTCAAAACTCATTTTAATACCGTTTAGGTCACAGTTAAATTGAGAGTCATCAGAACAATATAGTGGGCATCATGGATGATATGAACGATCTGAATTTATTTCTGAACTCTTCCATGAAGGATCAAACTTTAATATTTTCAAAAATTCGGCAACCAACTTTTCCGTTTGATGGTGCTCGTCCGCCAGCGTGCGCATCGAGAACCTTCTGATATCGTAATTTGCAAGCAGCTTCAATGGTTTTAGCCATTGGACCTGCGGATGGTTCCACGTGAAATACATAGCACATGAAATTCTCCGACGATGTGCTCATTATAAACGCACAATGCCTGAAAAATGATCATAATAACTTTTTTAATAAATTAATAAAAAAATGATTTTGATCGTATTAAAAGCATGTTTTTTTCCTAAGGATTAGACTACCCAAAACAAACTATTGCACTTTCGTTGTAAGAACCGGAAGCATTTCGACAAGGCGGTGTTTCTGACTATGCTGTAAGCATCATTTTATAATTCACTGGAGAGCAGTACTCACAGTGTCATAAAAAATTCCTTTTGTGAAAACACGATGACGAACAAAACAGCTGTTTATATGGAATAAAACTTGTTCAATTCAGTAAGTCACCAGCGCAAAAAATTTAATAAATAGGTGGGATATTACACAAATGGAGATAGACTAAAGTTTTCGACCCATTAAATCCATCGGGAAAAAATAACTTACTTGATATCTCGTCCAATTCCCAAAAACGATAAATATCGCACTCTACACTGAGCAATTTGATTACCGTTCACTTCACTTATTATTATTGTTGATGGAGCTATGGAAACATTCGCTAATATGCACCTGTCTGATCGAACCTATAAAAACCAAAACATTGAGCACCTTCTAGCATTAATAAATTGTGAACTAGTGATAGAAATTCTCGTCCATTCTGCAAGACGATACCATTAGCCGCTGCTTTAAGGAAAAATTTCTAATCCGCTTACCATTTTCTTGGTTGTTCCTAAGCTATGCTTCCTTTCCAATCCTCAAAAAACAGATGAATAATTGGAATATATTACTATAAAGAATGTCGATATTATAATAGTCACTAAACCAGAGTTTCTAATTAAGACAATTAGATTGACGAAATATACGAACAGTTCAATTAAAAGGACATTCGGCTTTACTATTTCCTGTATTTACCTTAGCAGAAGGAAATGTACATTAATACATTACTAACCTGTGATACAAGTCGATCAACTGCTTCGTTCAGGACTTCAATACCTGTGGCTCGAGGCACCTGTGTAACACCCAGGAAATGACACCGAATAGTTTTCTTTGGCTCTTCGATTGGAGTTGGCAAATATGTGTCCTCTACAGATCAGTAAATATATTGCGCTATCATGTATTTCTGTTTTTTTGTTTCCATAAGCAAGTAAATAAATGAATAGATTTAAACTGACTAGCAATGAGCCTCCTTTCGCCATAATCCAAAGAGGACAGACTATTTGGTCGTCGCTGAAGCATCAGTCGTTTGCAGATATCACGTAAAGTATTTGCAATAGTTCGTGCCGGTGTGTCACATCGAAACACGTGACACATAAAACGACGCGAATTTCTATCTCGTGCAACGTATGCGAAATCTCTAAAACTTGCAAATGAGTTACTAAGAAAAATAAGATGAAATTTGGATAAGCATATAAGCATTGGAAAGCAAAAATAATAATATAGAGTGAGTAGTGCGTGTAGAAGAGAACATTATAAATGTGATATTTGACAATTTCAAGCACAAGAATGTAGCAACGCTTATGAACCAAAGGACAAAAAACATAAAAAGGGACGACTCGTAGCCAGGATGTCTTATGGTGAAAAATTATGATGATGACCCAATCTAATTACTTTTATGGCTTTTACATTGTTAATCGTATTTTCCCTATTTGGCAGTACTCACCGGAAAATAAAATTTTTTCAAGTACTAAATGCAAAATGAAAATTTCAAATTGTATACTTATTAGGCAGTCGTTGACATCAACGATGGATTATTAATGAAAATCTTGAATATTTAATGAGAGGGTAAATGTTTCGCAGAAACATTGCACTTCGTAGTTCCAACAGATAATGAAAATCAGGCTTAAAAGGTATATCCTGGCTGCGACTGCACATCAGTTTTTGGGTAAACGAGAATTAAACTAGGTATTATTAAAGTGAATAAGGGTCCGAACATAATTTGGTGAATAAGAAGCATCCAAAATTACCTGTCACTGCAGCAGTATTTAAAAAAAATCTTATGAATAAAAAAAGGAATCAAACAGTGGCAGATATTATCTGAGCTGATTCAAATTATTTCGCGCTGTAAATTCCTCCAAAAATTTCACTAATCCTCAAGATGGTAAAGTTTTAATATTTGTATATACTGCTATTCGATAAGTATATGTTATACTATAAATCACAGATTCTTGCTATTCCGCATATTATTAGCTATTCAACCGTTAGGATGCATGAGACACATGAAATAATGCCAATCGTTAAATTTCAAGTACACAACAAAATCTTTACTGTTTCATCCCATCTACAAACCTTCTATATATGGTACCCCAGAAAAAAAAACAAATCTTCATTCGTCTACTCGGAAGGCAAATCTTCACCTACCGGCCATTATCTCGCCCAACTCCCCAAACTCGAATGTGTTGCATTCGTTCAGTATGTACTACAGACATCGTATCAGGATCAACTAATGTCAAATCACTGTCGTCTAATTCCATTATGAGTTCTCGACCCTGAAAGCTATTCAATACGTTATTTAAATTAAAAATATATGCGACAGAAGTTACCGGAACTGAGAACGAATTCTAAGATTACTTAAACAAATTTGAATCACTAATTTTTTTGAAAGCTGAACTTCCTACTACTTACATCTCCCCACTTAGAAACATTATCCAGAATATCGTTTCGCCCTGTGCTCAGATCCACAATGGCTCTGTTAACGGCTCGCGAACTTTTTTCGGGCGTTAAATCTTCCTCTGGAATTTCGATCCAACCCAAAGATCGGACTGCAAATCGAACCGGCTAAAATGATAATGCATTTTCTAATTTTTTCCAATATATCTTTTCCAAGATCTAATCTGACTCAGCCGTAATTTCATCCTATAGCAATTCTCAGTATAATTTTTTAACGATACGGAAATTCAGATTCATCATCCTAAGGCATCAGCCATACCTCTTTTCACATGACCAACAAGTCCACGTCTACACATACTCTACTGCGAAATAATGAATAGTCCAAAATTCACAGCAAAGCAAACCATTAAAAATAATACTGCTTTAGTAACTTCAAGCTTACTGTAGAGACTTTAGTATAGTTTCTATTCCTCCAGTAGGAGTAGTTACAAATTCTTCTCTCCTACTATCTCACAGATTAAGATTTTTTTTGCAATATTTTTGATAAATTCTGCTCTGGTACATCTTTTGACAAGTTTTGATCTCTAAAATTACAAACAAAAAACCTCCTAATTATAAATTTATGCATTTACAAGCTAATAAATAAGAGGAAATAAATCCCTAATACTTGATCCATTTCCAAAAGCATTTAACAAAAAAACCAACTTTGCCTATAAAGTCATCATCTTTGCCGCTGAAATCATTATCAACAGATCGTTTTGTGGTAGTCTGTTTGAATGCATGCTCTTCGATAATCGGTTGTTGTGGTGGGAGCTGCACAATTTGCTGGACTGATGACAGTGCTGGCAATGCATCTGCCTGAGTCTCTTGATCACGAAGCTTAGGTTGCATAGATATTGGTACAAAGGGTAATTCCTTACGCTGAAAAAAATTTCCATAAAGCTAATTTCATAAAGAAACTATTGCATCAAAGCCATCGAGAGCACACTAGAAGGCTCCAGTCTATGATCTGAACAAGAAATCGATATCTTAGCTAGCCAATAAATGAAATTGTGTCGGATGCTTCGAGGAAGAAACTTCGTCCTGTTTTAACACTCCATAACTTATATGAAGGTGTTTAGAGGAAATAAGTCACCATATATACTGGATATTTCTTGTCTTGTAAAAGTTAGATTTTAAGCATAACATGGTGTTAATAGTGAATCTAAGTATTGCAACCGAATTGCTATATCTATACCGGAGGCTCTCTCTGTATCGTGCCACTATCCACGTGCCAATAATATGAAAAACCGGATGGATCTGAAAAACAACAGCATTAATTAGCATTATCTTTAACACCATTGAACTCATAAAAATCATACAATGTAAAGATAAAGACAACATTCTTAGCTTGTCTAAATTCAGAAAGTAGAAGTTCACATCTTGAATCCTTCTACGAATTACTCGATGACAAGATATTGGACAAGAAGTGAGAGTGAATCAAAATATGTCAAAAAAGCATGCATGCCTTCGTGTTTTTCCCACCCAACCGGAAGTGGCTTTGCGAACTGAGCATCATCAGGTCGCATAGGCCTACTGTATTGTACTTCGACGTTTATTCCGCTATCATGACTGTCTGGAGAGAGAACTGCATCATTTATGATTTCTTCGTCGATGACGTAATCTGTCTGTGGTAGTGGCCTGGAATGAACGATTGCTCAGCAAATTAGGCAGGAAAGTTAGAAATTAAATAAGAAAATAACTTGAAATGAATTACTCAGTTCCTGAATTTTTCTACTAATATCATAACAAAACCATCCACTTCTAAAAAAGTATATCATAACAAAATCATCTACTTCTAAAACAGTATAGAAGAAAAACTGAAATAGCTTAGTCCAAGTTCTAAAATTAGAGAGATGTCATCTGTGAGCTATTAATGATGAGTTGACTCTACTGGATGCGGTTCCAAATAAAAAATACTTCGTTAAGAGTGTTTACAAATTAAATATATGGTCGGGATTAAAAGAAGAAAGAATAGTTAATCCGAATTGTTTTCCATTCGCAATATCGAAACGACCAGCAGAATCACTTATTACGGCTAGCTCGAAAGATTCACCAAATTATAGACAATACCATAATCAGCGTGATCAAATATATGAGACAAGTCAATAGACTAGCATTTTAGAATCTCTCTGCTGAGATAAAAAAGACAGCTGATATCTACTTGCACAAAAATGACTTTGAAAAACATACAATTTAGAAACTTTGCTAAGTAAATGGAATTATCCAACAGAAAAATACGTCGAGTCAGTCAATTTTGTTCGTTCGTTTTTTGAATGGTATGTTCAATCTTGACCGTCAATTCTCAGCTAATTCGACAAATTTTAACCTCTAACTGCTACTTTTTTGCGGAAAATATAACTGTATTTGGAAGAGCTGCAGCATCTAACCACCAAAAGAGCCGCCAACAATTCAAGTTTGTCATTTAAATCCTTGGATAAAGCACTCATTAATTAATGAGCATAAGTAGAGATTCAATAAAAAGATCGAAAATGGACCAACTTAGGTGTTTCTTCCTCTCGAGGTCTTGCTTGATCTAATTGCCAATAGAATGAATAAGGATCACGATATTCAGTGACCACCGTGGTATCGCCATGACGTCGAATGTGTATATTGTCACGCGCAGCAGCATCTATAAGAGCACGTGATTCGTGAAAATCGTGCGCACTGTAATCAACAGACATATGAATATTTTTCTCCTTCAGATATCTGCGATTTTGTTCGGTTTGGTCAAGATCCTCCTGTTGATGAGTCGGTCGATATTTGATGATTTTCCTCACCTGGAATTCATAATATATTTACATTCTTAGCCCTGGTTTAGTGCAAATATTACAAGAGAATTACGATGAAAGAATGATAGTTAAGAAGTTTAGTTTTGGTTAATGCCTTTTTGTTTAAAATTGAAGGGAAATGACATTTGAAGAATGATAAAATGTAGGGAATTGGGGAAATATCTCCAACAACACTGGATAAGTTGAAGGAATGGATCACCCAAAA
Source organism: Cercopithifilaria johnstoni (assembly GCA_916381525.1). Classification (NCBI taxonomy): domain Eukaryota; kingdom Metazoa; phylum Nematoda; class Chromadorea; order Rhabditida; family Onchocercidae; genus Cercopithifilaria; species Cercopithifilaria johnstoni. Next base: position 111,067 of record CAKAEH010000938.1, read on the forward strand.
ATTCCCAATAAATGATTTCTCCATGATAAGCTTGATCATACAACCATAAAGATACCACGTACACCAGAGAGTAGTGAACAAGGTTGAAAATGAACCAATTTCAGCCAATGTTTACATCTCCCCCGTACCCGGATGTCCGGCTACTCTATTCGTAAACCGAGCATCATACTACGGGTCACAGTTAAGCAATGCAAGCGGCTAATCTGGAAGGCACAACTTAGAAACCATGTTGACAACGCAGCAATGGTAAAAGTAGCAGTAATGGCTTCTTGCACTATTGCTCGTGTCGCGTACTGTAATCTGCATTGAGGCGATGACAAGTGCCTTGATGCCGCCGGGACCTTAGGGCCCAGCCACAATCTTCTTTTGAAGATTGTCTTTTACTTGCTCAGGCTTAGTGCACTCTGTAAGTCAAGAAGACGGATATCAGAGTGATGGTTTCGTCGAAGAAAGCTCATGGAAGATTAATACTGCTTCGATGGCTATTTATTTAGAATGAATTTAACCTTGTTGCTGGTGTTTGCTATAACCTTCTTCCCTGTGCTTTAATCTTAAGTCGGCCTGATGATAATTTGTCGGATGTTCTTTTCCGCCCCTATCTCTGTATCGATGATGCTGCAATACAATACGCACACCCATCTATACTTCATATTAACCACGAAGAAAGTCGAGTGATAAACTACGCGCATGCTGTTAAAATAAACTATAATATTGTGATTTGAAACGGCTGAGAGATACCGATACAGACATACCCACTAGGTACGAGATATACTAATACTGGGGAAGACATGTAAATGGGTAATGGATGTTCTAGTATGTATCGGTCTACTGCTAATGGTATGATAGATTGATTAACGTCCCTATTTGCATAATGACCCATCTACTGTACTGAAGAAAGAAATTGAATTTCTATGAGAAAGAGAAACAGAGAAAGGGAGAGAGAGAAGGAAAGAGAGGGAGAAAGAATCTAATAATGATAAGATAGAAGATGAATAGTAGTGTAATCGTAGTACGCTAGAAAATGTTGTTGGAGGAGCTAACGAGGAGCTGCTTAACTGTCTACTTCCGCCCATAGATGTTCACAATTTGAGATGTCTGTTTATCTGCGATGGTTCGATTTTTTTAACTTGGCTTTTCTTTGCTTGTTCATATCTGCATGACAAGTAAACAACGTTACAAGTAAATAACTAGCCTTATAAGTAAACAGCCAATTTTACTTCTTAATAACTAACGTTATAAGTAAACAATCAGGTTGTGAGTAAACAACTAGCATTGTAAGTATACAATCAATGTTATGAGTAGAGGAGTATCTCACTCACTAAACAAGTAGGCAAATCGATGATGATTAGCAAGAAAAAAAGAATTGGAAGGATGAGAGGAGAAGACGTACTAGCCGGAGAGGAACGGTAAGAAGGGATTAGAGTGGAGCGTGCAATGGCACTTTCTCACCACCAGGGCTACCTTAGGTAACTCGGTAATTTCTCATCTAATTAGGCATCATCCTATCCCTCCTTAGCTATGGCATGCAAGATATCTCCTCCCAGAAAATGTGAAGTATCTAGTTTGTTCTAATTTCTGAACAAATTATAAAATCTGCTCTTCTTTCACCAAAGACATTTCTTCATTAGAGATGGAAATAGAAGATTATAAAAAACCCCGGGAGAAATTGTTTTTTTTTTTCGAATTCTCGGGATATTGGTCCATAAATTGATTATTCTCCATTTCCTTCTTCCCTTCATTTATTATATCAACATTTTGGAGATTCTTTTGCAATGTACGCCCTATGATATTTCTTCATTTATTATTAATGACTGCTAATTGGCCAACAGTATTCTTACAAAGATACTGACCATATTGGAAATATTTTCCTTTGAAAATTTGCTTTCGTTATAATAGTAATTAGCATCCGCTTGGTTGTTTTTGGCTATATAATTCATTTACTTTGCTGAGGTTACGATAAGTTTTGCTTCTTCAGATACTCTTTATGAATTTTAACTGCCGAAATGAGTACTCTCTCACCTTTTTTTCACACAATCTATTTCAGCATATTCCAATTCACTTCCGTTTATTCTCCATAAACAGAAAAACTCGTCATTGATCCTATCAGACCAATGAACGATTTCGGATTTCGGCACAAGTAATTTACTTGTACATCTTCCTAATCATCAGATGGTATAATATTAGCAATCGTGGTAGTATTAGGCCTAGTTGACGTTTTCGTTTCGATGTAATTGCACTCTTCGTGTTTACGCTGCTCTTCTATTTCATGCCTAAGTAAAAGATCTTATGGTGAAAAAAAAAAGTAATTTCCAGACTGTAAATCGTATTACAAGGACCGGATAGTAAGTATACTTGTCTCATACCTTTCCATTTTTTCATCCTCGACAACAATTTCTTCAAATATTCCTGTTAACATGAGGCGTTCTTTTGTTTTTAGCAGGTATTGGCATGTTGGAGAAGTTAGCATAAACTGATCTATGGAAAAATTTTCTTCAGTTATTTAAAAATAGTTTGTGCAAGTGTTTAGAATAGATTTGTTACGCCGATGATCACTTATAAACTTCATTCGTCGGAATAAGAAAAGAGATGAGACTTTGCAATTGAGGTAATTGTAAGAACGTGTTTCTATGAATTACTTCAAACATCATAAGCAAATGTTGAAGCTTCGATAAGAAACACAAGATGCACACGTACACATATGAGCAATCATCTCTCCTTCAAATCTGTCAGTAATCTCCGCCTGTTTTGTCAAGTAGGCGACACGTTCCTTACAGTAATAGATATATCTTACATGGTTTGGTTCAACGGTATTGCAGAACTGCTGTTCATAACCACTCTTCTATCAATAGTGATGCACTCGACGAATTCTTACATGACAAAAAGTACCACCTACCTCCCAATTACTTCGGTGTCTTCGTTGCTTCCTTTTGATAGGTACAGTTGTACTTAGAAGATATTTCGATCGAAATATCTTCTAATCTCTCATGTTAAATTTTTATTCAGTGTTCAAAGATTACGCCTTAATCATCAAATTAGTCACGAAGGAGACGACAAATACTATCACATACTAATGGCACTAAATTTGATAGGGATTTGATGTTCAGTAGGTATAACGTGACTGAATCAGTCCGTATCGTTCAGCGAGGAATAGTTGACGTACAACTAAGTGGTATCAATTTCACTGTTTGCTTCTTATCGTGCCATCTGATTAGAAATAGCTCACAAAAATAAAAATAATAAATTGTCTTATCAATTGGATAAGCAAAATAAATTGGAATAGAAAATATATTATTTCTTAAACATTTACAGCTAACTGAAATATATTCCAATATAATTTAATACAAATGA